>WBNQ01009951.1:0-16552 GCA_013401375.1 Spizella passerina
ACTTGCATCTCTGTAAATGTAACCTATAGTGATTAAAAACATCCAACACCCCAAGGTTTTCAGTATTTGTTTCTTATTGGAAATCTTCCATATGATTTACCCAAAACTGTCATTCTGACTTTCCAGCCACTGTTGCAACCCCGTATTTGGCTAACTAAGTGTTCTCTCTCTCTCACTCAGAAAAGAGTGTAAATAATAAAAAGATTGCATCACTGCATGCTTCTCTGCCAGGGATGGAGACTGTGTAATGGACAAATCACCCAAGGGACTGTAACATGGGCATGCATGCCTTGCCATCCTTCATGTTCATTAGGTGCAGGAAAAGGATCAAAAGGGGACAGGTACTGCCAGTCAATTCACAGGTGTTTGTTAACAGCAGATAAAAATGTGGGAACCCTTCTATCAGGATCTGAAATGGAGTTTAATGTAGTAGGCACAGTGAAGCAGAAAACTTGTATTTCTCCTTTCACACTTCACCTCTCTACCTTCATCTAACCTTTCTTCACCATTCCCACTCCCTGGGTTCTCATTGAAGTCACCCTGGTTCCCAGCTCCATGTCAGCTTAGTTTCTAGTGCTTCCTGGCTTTCTCTTCAGTGGTTAACAAAGAAATAATTTTTTGGTTTCTTTTTTTATTTATCCTGTTCTCATTACTGGTTCCTTACTCAAGCTTTCTGAAAGGTTACTGCTTTGTCTGAGCAGGGGAAGCAGAATTTTGTCATTAGGGAAGAATGAACTTGGCAAGTTAATTGTGAATGTTCTTCAGATTTCAAGAGAGTATGGATGAGTCTTCATTGATTTCTTCTAAAGTCTTTGATTTGATGAGACTTTAACAAGGATAGGAAGCATGCTAAGCAATTGATATTTAGTGGAGTTTTAGAAAAAAACCCACGAATACTGAAGAAATCCAATGTCTTTATTTAAAATTACTTGGATAAATTTTAGGAGTTCAAAAGTAATGCCTTAAACTCTGACAGTTTTTCTGGCTGGTGGATGATCTCTCTTTCTGAGCTGTCCTTTCAGGCATTCTGCTCTCTGTTTTACAGACTCATCACAGCATATGGTAGTTGGGCACTGGAATATTTTAAAGTGTATTGATTCAGTTTTAGATAATAAAACAAAGCTGGATACTTTTCTATGTCACTCTAAGTAGATTGCAAGTATCAATTTTTAAATTGGAAGGCATGCTATGTTGAAAACTTACAAGCAAACCTAGACCAGGGGTATTGAGAAGTTATTGCCATGTTTGGCCTCAGCTCTGGCAGTACTTCGCTGTAGCCAAAGTGTACTCAATTTGTTCCAGTTTGGAGCCTTTTATTTGCCAAGAATTTCAGATAAGCTGAATTATTATTCAAAGAATAGTAGCCTTATAATGAAACCTGAGTGATAGGAAGAGATCTGGCATTTCATTATGTTTTTTGACCTAAGCAGGATTTCAGCTTGACCTTCTAGTCTACAGAAGCTTTTGTACTAAAACTCTTTCACTTTTCTTGAGTCCACTGTTGTGTGCAAAAGTGAGAGCTGGTTGAATAGAATGCTTAGGAGTTGAACTGCACAGCTCTCTGGTCCTTTGAGGTTTTTTGTTTGCCTGTATTTTTTGAATTAGGCTTTTGTGATTTTTTTTTGGTGTTTTTTGTTTGTTTGTTGTGTGTGTGGGTTTTTTTTCTGTTTGGTTGTTTGTTTGATTTGGTTTTTTTGGGTGGGGCGGGGGTATGAACACAGTGAACATTATTAAGAAATTCCCCAAACCTGTAGTGTTTCTTTCTATGTATGATTCTGGCACTGTGTGTACTCTGCTGGTTTTTCAATGCAAAATTAAATTTCTGTTTTTTCCACTAAGCTATTGCCTATTGGTTTTGACAATGGGAACTTGCAAGATTAAAGCCTTCAGAATTAAAAGCAAAAGTTTTCATCTTGTGTGGAGAATACAACAATGCCTATCAGTATTCTGTGAGAAAGAATTCTTGAATGAAGTGAGCCCAGAGAAAAATATTTCCCCTTCTTTTTTTTTTTTTTTTTGCCATGAAGGTGGGAGAAGGAAGCAGTTGCAGGGAGATTCTTACAGTACGTGCTGGCAATCTACTGTGTTTTCTTTCACTTTTCTGTTTTTTGGACTGTTAAAGGAAATTAATGTTTCACTTTTAAATGAAACAGTTTTGGGGAAGATATTCCCCATACTTGCCAATGTTTTTTCCCTCTAGGCTGGAGCTGCACAACTTTACTCTTATTGCAGACTAGTCTTCAAATTCTCTGTTTAGGAATCCTTCCATTCCCTTTTTCATCCTTATCTTTGGCTCAATGGTTGCAGTTCAGAGCTCTTCTGCTTTGCCAGATCTACCTGCTCCAGTTACTGAGAAAACGTCTTTTAATCTTTGGGTCTCAACCTAACAATTGTAGTGCCTGGCATCAGCCTTTCTGGTGACAAACTGTTCCCTCCTCTTGGGCTGCTATGTGGCACCAGACAGGTGATGGCAATAAAATATTTGTCACAGAAGTGCTGTCACCTGACTGCCTGTTTTAGGATTTATGGCATTTTTAAAGGTAGATAAGACTTTACTCAGCTGTTCCAGTTCTTTGTATGCTGCAAAGCTTTCCCCTTTTAATAATTTTTTACTTTTGAGATAATAATAACTATACTTTCAGACTGGTGACAAGGTGTGAATTTTGAAAAAATTGTTTGTTCCCATTTCATACCAGAGATAAAGCCAGCAAATATTTAAACCCCCAGCTTTTCTGGGGGCTTTTGCCAGTGTAGGAGTGCTTTTGGCAATGCCTTGTTAAGGTCAAAATTTAAATAAGTTTGAAAACCCAGATAATCAGCAGGTGAAATGCTCCAATGGCATTGTGTAAAACTGGCTGTTGCCAAGAGTGCTTTGTGTGGTCCAGGGAGCTCTGCTAGATTGTTTCCTCTTTTTCTGTCTGTAGTGCACCCTTCCACCTGATCAGGTAATCACACCGTTTGGTGTTTGATGGACTTGTCCTGATTCAGTATTGTTAAACAAGAGAGGAAAAAAGGTTGGTGAGCAGTTATTTAGGCTTGTGAGTGCTCTCCAGACATGCACTTTCGATATTTAATGGCTAAGGTGCATGTTTTGAGACAGGGTGCAAAAAGTGATTCATCACAGCGTGCCGTATTCTGTTTTTACAGTACAGACAGTGCAAAAAAAAGGTAACTTTTTTTTCCAATTAGATTTGGAAGTTAGTCATCTGGCCAACTACAAAATTCTCTTATGTATTGGCCAGAGTTGACTTCTCTGTGAAGAGTGTTAACTCACCTGTCTTCAATTCACAGGTCTAAATTTTCTTCTGGCTACTAGCAAGGCTTCTTGGTAATCATAAAGTGAGTCAGGAAAGATTGTAGAGATTAGAATTCACTTTTACCCTTTGACAGAATGTGGCTGCCTCACTTTATGGGTTGATGGCACACAATTTAGCAAACCTATTATTTTTACTTACCTAGATATTGAATTAGTTAATGTAGTGATAGGAATCTTCCAAGTTAGATTTTTCTGATAATTTTCATAGAATGTTAACTTTTTGCCTGTATGTATTGTTTTTTCATTAGTGATTAATAGTTTTGAGCAAGGAGATCTGAGTTACCTTACTCTGTAAATAGTTGGTTACCTTTGTGATCCAGCCTCTTAGCACCCTAAGAACGTTACCTAATCTTCTAAATCCTACTTTGACTGAGTGGGCAAAAGATCATTTTTGCCCAGCAAATAAATCTGTTCTGTGACTGCTTGTTTCAAGACTTAGGCTGAGCTTTGTCCCTCAAGTATGGAGTGTATGGAACGGAGAGATCTTCCTGCTCTGCCAAAGCTTTCATTTTGTGCCCATGATAAATTTAGGCACTGCTGTAAGTAAGGAGTCTCTCACTTCCCCTTCTGCAGTCATTGCAAGTTCCATTTTAAGCTTCAAGCCCAATGAAGTGTTGTGTAAAGCAGGCAGGGGTGCAGGCTCAACATCTGTGGGAATTATCTAAGTAAACATCCCATAATTTTGAAAAACATGGTAGTTTGATGGGTATTCACAATGACTAGGCAAACCCCACATTTTGTTACTGTCTTCTGCGGTGCAGCCTGCATACAGCTTGTGAGATCCCAAGCTGCTGGGAGCCCTGTTAAAGTCCCTTTGGATGAAGTGGAGGACAACCCTTGGCACAGGTGGAACAACAAACACCCGCACACAGAGCTCCTGTGCTTTATGCACAAGTCCAAAGATCAAAGATGCACGAGATCAAAAGACTCTTGGGTCTTTGTCCTTTTTTCTTTATCAGCCACCTCTTGTTGGCCTCTTGGTGAGGGCTTCTTAGATCTGCTCTGTTTGCATGGTGCTGGAGGGGTGGCCTAGAACCTGCTCTGAAGTGGCCACTGTGGTCAGCCAAGGGCCAGCCTCAGCCCTGACCTCAGCAGGGACCCTTTCATCTGTCAGGCTGTCACCTCCAATGGCATCAGCCAGCAGCCCTTCGCCAGGCTGCTCTGCCTCTCCTAGCAACTGCATCCAATTTTATTCTGCCATGGAAGGTTCTTTAATGATGTTGTTTATGCAGACAAATAGTTAAAATTTCACATCTAAAAGATTAAATATTGTAATCGCATAATTAGAAAAAATGTTACGTGATTTAACATAACATTCTTCTATTTATGTAAGTGACAACTAATGGTTTCTTTTTTCTCCTAGCTTTAGGAAAGATTCTTCAACTTTGTAATTTTAAAACATTTTCTCCTACACATGTCATTGTTCTTTTTAATAGGATCTGCCAGAACAACTCTGAGCAAAAGCTCTGCATTTTCACATTATTATCTCATTGTCTATCCCTAGTGTTATAGCCTTACTGTGACTTCCTAACTAATCAGCTATTTCAACTTTCATTCCATAAGCTTTATGTCTGAGTGTAATTAAATGAGCATTAAGTCCTTTTTTTACTAGCAAAGCCTGAAAGTTCTGATATTACAGTAATAAGTGTGAAGTGAATTTTGAATGGCATTTATATCCTTTCATGGGCTCTAAATGTTTGATTTGCATAACTAGTTAAAATGATATCAGAGCAGCATATTGATTTAATTCCATCTCAGAAAACTGTTAATTAATAATGATAATAAATGTGTCAGTCCTTTATTATCTGCTTTGAATTGGTGATGATGTCTATATTAATACTACTTCAGTAATAGACCTCTGCTGGCTATTGTTGGCAAAGCTTTGACGGCTTGAATAACTAGCAATCAGAATTTATAAAATTTATTGCAGATCAGATTTTAAAAAAATGTCATTTTATCACGTGTGATTTTATTAACACCTACTACTTAACATTTTTTAAAAATAAATCACTAAGAACAGAAACTGGCAAGCCTTTTGAACAAAGAAGAGGTTTGAATTTTTGAAGAGTTTTTTTGTCCTTGCAAGTTAGAGTATAAGGAGTGAACACACTCCCTTCATGTGAAGAAGATAATGGAAAGAACTATGCACATTTCAGGTTCCTTAATACTTTTACAGCAGTATCTTTAAAAAACCCCTACATATACTAGGCCTGTTGTGTGGAAAAGAGATGCTTGGGTCAGTAGAAGTTTTCTTTTTATTGCTGTTGTTTTGTTATATGTTTTAAATAATTTTAGAATGTGTTACTTCGATTCCTTATTTCAGAATGAAATTAGATTATCACCTATTCCTGTTTTTGTTATCACGGTTTAGTGTTCGAACTAGTTTAAGATCTTACTTTCCTTTTTCCGTTTTGGACACTGACAAAAGCGTGCTTTGTCTGTGCTGTTAAGACTGGATTTTGTTTCCTTTTTCAGCAAGGAACATTAGCTGTCCTAATATTTGGCACCACACTATCTTATGAAACTGTGATACAAGCGTCTAGAATGAAAAGCACTCAGCTTTTGTCAGCTGATGATGTTCTATACGTTCCCTTTTAGATGAGAAAATATTTAAGAAACTGACTTTGGAGGGACTGGATTTAGTTTGCATGGATCCTTAATGTAGGTCTTGAGTAATTTTTTTTTAAAGTATTTTCTCTCTAATGTTTACTTTCCCTGCAGCTGAATACCTGGGTTCTTGACTTGTTATATATGTGTTTGTGCTAAAAACTAGAGCAGCAATTCACCTGCTGATAAAACTTAATGTTAGCAGTACCCTGTTGAAGACTCACCTGCCAATTTAATGCTCTGATGGCAATTTTAATCAAGAAATTGAATTCTTAACTGTCTGAAATGTTAGTTTTCTTAAAATCCCTTGGGAAAATCAGGCCCTAAATATAATGGCCATTTTCTGTAGCGAAATACTGCTGATTAATATGAGTAGTTCTAAGGACAGAAAAGAAGGGAGTGACAAAGTCATGCTTCTTGTTTTTTAAGCCCAAAACTTGTCTAAGTTACCTTCATGCAGTATTGCATGGAGAGCAGTGAACATGTCTGCTCTGATGTGAACAAACACCATATAAAAATGGCTCCCTAGCACCCAACCTGAGCTTAAAAATTCTGTTAGCTGGGTGTTAAAAGTATGGTAAAGAGAAACAAACCTGAATTTTGCAAGTAACATCAAATTTCTGAGGACGTCTCTTTGCCCAACTGTCGTGATAACTGTGGCAAGAAAACAATTTTTTTTTTTTCTTAATATGATAGTTTATCATTACCAAAAATTTCATATAAGCAAAGGATTTCTTTTTTTGGTAGTGTTAAAATTTTGAATTTAGCCAGTGAAACTCTTTGTGTTTCTGGGAAAACTTTACTACAAGTGCGTTACTTTCTGACAATTTTTGCCTGTCAATTGAACTACATTTAGCAAAATTTAGTTCTGGTTTTACACAATGGTAGAATAAGGCTCTACTTCACACTTGTGCCAGATCTTTATCTAGAACTGTGGTGCATGGTGATGATTACTCAAATGAAAACACTGGCTCTCTCTTTAAAAGGATGGGAAAGCACAATTTGAATGGAAAGTGTTCTGAGTACCTACTAATGAGTGAATGCTTTAGAAAAGATCCACCTGTCTCCAACACTGTTTCAAATACTGAGATTCAAATTTATACCCATGTCTGTGTGGACAGACAGTGGGCATGTCTTGCTTGGATGTTGTGTTCTCCCTCCTGACAAGGTCTGGTCTGTTCTCTGGAGCTCCAGGAAGGCAATACCCTATGTCCAGCTTTGTTAGACCACACTCACTCACCCCCAATACACTGCTGAGTCAAAGCTTCTTGCTCCCCAAACAATGGGAATTTGGTCCCCTTCCACTAAGTGCTTTGGCCACCTGGTTTGCATGGGGAGGGTAATTTTAATTTATTTCCTTTTCTGAAAGCCTCCTTCAAAAGTTTGTTAGCCTTTGAAGCCAGGAGAGAGACAGTGTGGAAGTCTAAGAATAGAGGCAAAATGTTGTGTTATGTTTCCTTTGTCAGTGGGTTGCCCTTTTATGTATTTTCTGAAGTTCCTGATGATGCATGTTAAGATGAATAGCCATCAGTTACATTTAAAAATGCCTTTTCTCTTCCTGTAGTGGTTTTCTAAATGACAGATCTTAAGCTACAATGAGGTACCCATGTAGAAGTTCTAACTAGTTTTTAAAAATTCATCTTTGCTATATTTGTTTGAGAAAACATTAAGCACAGACCATTGCAGCAGTGTGTTAACATGCAACATTACTGGTCCTTGAAACTTCATAAAAGGAAAAGCGGGGGGTTAACTGTCCCTGCTGGAGTTTATCCAGAACTTTGGGGTTAAAATCCTTACTGGTGGTTTGTTTTGGTTTGGTTTTCTTTCAGGATTTCTTTGTGGTTTTCTTTGTTTTGTCTTTTTTTTTTTTTAATGCCATTATTACACATTTTGTTGCTTGTAGATACAAGCATCAAAAATCTTGATTTATTAAATTATGTTTGGGGTTAATTTGTTGTTTGTGCATTTTTCCCCCTCTGCTAATGACTCCACTCCCAAAATGTTGGGTGAGCAGGCATAGGAAGGCAATGATGGTAAATGATTCTAACTTGCACTATAAAAAAAGAAAAGATGTATAAAATACATTCATCCCTCTGCCCCATGTCCCCCTCCTACCCCCAAGTTGTCTTCTGTCCCCTTCCCTCCTCCCCCCGACATTTTATGTGAGCACTGAAATATATTTATGGTTTTTTCCACTGGCATAAATCAGATGTAGGTGACAATATATCCAAATAACCTCTTTGATGCATGGTTTTTGTTAATAATTATGTGCTGCTAATAATTAACAGGTGTGTGAAAAAATGAATTAGTAATGAGGAGAGAGTTTGTAAGCCGTCTGTTATCATCCCTTGACAAATGCAAGCAAGGGCATAAGCTGAATACAAAGGCCCTTGATTATAGTTTAATGGTGTTTGATAAGTTAACCCCTTTTGTCACATAATGATGCTGAGCTTTTATTGTGGGAGGTTTGCTGTATTATAGTGGCAACATGTCTTCCTTTAACCCAACCTTTTTAACAAGAAAATAGTCAATAAAAAAATCCAGAGTATCTAGGATTTAGGATTTTTAACTCCTTTTTCAAAGTAACTTGAAAAGTTTTAAAAATTTTATTCAATATTTGCTCAGTGGTTATTGAAAAAGAAGCTTTCATGGGCTCTTCCTCAAATTATGGGAGCAAGTGGATTTATGAACTGTCCATATTCCCTGAATTTCAGTTCTTCAGACAAGGAACACTTTCAACCGTCTGCAAGAGAAACTATTGTGCCAGGGAAGGTTTCACAAGGTTTCACTGGTGGCAATTTTGGTTTCCTAAGCATGAAAAATATGCCTAATGGTTTTCATGAAAGAAAGTGAGATTTTGATTCTGATGTGGCCTCCTAAAAATGCTCAGAAAATTCTTGTTTTCAATAGCCGAGGTCCTGGTTTAACTGTATGCTTCTAACCAGATGCTTCTGACTAGTTGCTGTTTGTGAATAAGTGAATAATAAATTATTTAAAACTTGTCTCTAAAAAGAAAAAACGCTGTTTCTTTTTGCCCAGATAATTTTGTCAGACTTTTATGGTTTATCTGGTATTTATTTTTTGGTTGATTTGTAGTGGTTTAGTCCACTGATTTGTAGTGGTCTAGTCCACTTTTTTCCCTGAGTTCATTTATTTGTTATAGTAATCTCATTTTTCGGAAGGCCTCTTTAAGTGTGTAGTGTACACCTGTAAATGTACACCATTGTACAAATGCAGCTGTTTGACTTCAGAACTTGAAGTTGATATTAAATTTATGAGAGAAAAATGTCTGAAAAGACATTATAATGTCCACATGACCATTGAATACCTTGAAAAATAGAAAATACTTTACCTAAAAAGACATCTGGATCTGCAGAGCAGGATGGTTGCTGGCATTTCTATTTAGTATTTGAAATGTGTTTACTTTTGTGTTGCGAGACAATAAAAAAAAGCTACTGCCTTGTTGCTGCTGTTCCCATATTGACATCATTGCTGGCAGTAATAGATATGTGAAACATTGGGGATGTGATTTGTTAAGAGAGGACGAAAAGCTTAGAGGGCTTGGGACTTGCATATGTCTGTCAAAACTAAATTTGGTACTGTTGATTTTGGACATGGCTATAGTAGAGATCAGTCCTTTTTCTGTGCAGGAACCTTTGTATTGAGTCAATAATATCTTTCAAGAAGACTGTGGAGAAAAAAGATCTTGTATTAATAAATTGTTTAAAAGAAAACTTTCANATTTTGAATAAAAGGTCTGATTGACTGAACTCTGCTTTCTGTCCTCTTATGCCTTGATGCCATTTACTCTTTCTGTCCTTGAATTACAAAGTTCACATTGAAATTAAGATTTGACATTTTATTTCTTTGAAAAAGGGAGTCTCAAGAATGTGGTCCTTGTTTTGGGATATTGCTATAAAAGCGACACCGAAGACAACAAATATCACAAAGGTATCTGCATTGTGTTTTACTAACTTGTATTATTAGTGGAGGAGACACTATTGTGCCTGGGAAGGTTTCACAAGGTTTCACTGGTGGCAATTTTGGTTTCCTAAGCATGAAAAATATGCCTAATGGTTTTCATGAAAGAAAGTGAGATTTTGATTCTGATGTGGCCTCCTAAAAATGCTCAGAAAATTCTTGTTTTCAATAGCCGAGGTCCTGGTTTAACTGTATGCTTCTAACCAGATGCTTCTGACTAGTTGCTGTTTGTGAATAAGTGAATAATAAATTATTTAAAACTTGTCTCTAAAAAGAAAAAACGCTGTTTCTTTTTGCCCAGATAATTTTGTCAGACTTTTATGGTTTATCTGGTATTTATTTTTTGGTTGATTTGTAGTGGTTTAGTCCACTGATTTGTAGTGGTCTAGTCCACTTTTTTCCCTGAGTTCATTTATTTGTTATAGTAATCTCATTTTTCGGAAGGCCTCTTTAAGTGTGTAGTGTACACCTGTAAATGTACACCATTGTACAAATGCAGCTGTTTGACTTCAGAACTTGAAGTTGATATTAAATTTATGAGAGAAAAATGTCTGAAAAGACATTATAATGTCCACATGACCATTGAATACCTTGAAAAATAGAAAATACTTTACCTAAAAAGACATCTGGATCTGCAGAGCAGGATGGTTGCTGTCATTTCTATTTAGTATTTGAAATGTGTTTACTTTTGTGTTGCGAGACAATAAAAAAAAGCTACTGCCTTGTTGCTGCTGTTCCCATATTGACATCATTGCTGGCAGTAATAGATATGTGAAACATTGGGGATGTGATTTGTTAAGAGAGGACGAAAAGCTTAGAGGGCTTGGGACTTGCATATGTCTGTCAAAACTAAATTTGGTACTGTTGATTTTGGACATGGCTATAGTAGAGATCAGTCCTTTTTCTGTGCAGGAACCTTTGTATTGAGTCAATAATATCTTTCAAGAAGACTGTGGAGAAAAAAGATCTTGTATTAATAAATTGTTTAAAAGAAAACTTTCAAATATTGATTAATTTTTTTGGTGTTTCATTGACAGATTTTCCTTTTTCCTTCATAAACTCTAGCAGAAGGTCTCCTGAGTTTTGAAAGATAGTGTTTTTGGGTCAGTACTCATTCATGGCATGGCAGTTAATGGAATGATACTCTTTTCTTCTGAAGTATGCTAAAGATACTCAGGTACTGATGAATATTAGACAGGGTCACATAGTACCTGAAATCAGTCCTTGAAGGAAGGAGCTGATACTTTTCCTTGAACTCTTGTGAACCTTGGGGAGCCTTGCTAGCTAATGAAGCTCACGGGTTTAGCACTGACCCATCCTTAAATACAGTCTTTGGAATATTTCTGTAACATGGAAGTCATGTTCTTTAATATGTATTAGCATTCCACTTTTTTAATAGATAATGTTTTGGAAAAGTAAGTGTTCTTAAATACTCTGAGATTTACATGGATTTCTCTGTTGTTATTTGAAGGTGGGATCTGACTCTTGGTGTTCCTACCTCCCAGTTAGTTAACAAAGGGAATTCCCAGCTGGCTAGTTTGAAACTTGTGCATGTTTGTCATCTTTGTTCCTTTTTTGGAGTACTGTTTTCAGTGATCCTTTTGGGGAAGTGGAATTAGCCTGACTCATTTGCCTCCCAGAACTGAGACGCATAACGCTGTGTAAGACTGCCTGTGGTGCTGTTGGAAACAGTCACTGGGTCTGTATTTCCTTAGAGTGCCCTGCTCTCCAGGCAGGGATCACAGCTTGTTTTCTGACCTAAAGCAGGGCCTGCAGGCCCACCCTGCCCCGTGGGGAATTCAGTCAGTCTCCACAGTGGCTTACTGCAGACTCACCCCTGGGTCTTCTTGCATCTATCGACAAGTTGGTTTGGTTTGGTTGCAGCCAGTGACTGTTTTGACTGGCAGGTCTATGAGGGGGTCATATTTTATAGCTTTGAAATGGAGAAGTTAGTTGAGAAAGTGGGGGTTGCTAATTAGTTTGGATGACTCTGAATGCTCTCTGAGTACTCCCTGTAGGTGATAAGTCCAACCTGCTCAAACCTACGTGAGATCAGTATCAAAGCAAATGCTTGCAGTTTGTTTGCTGTGTTTGTATAATATACATGGTGAATAACTGGTCTTCAGCCTTTTATTGCCACTGCTTTTGCACAGTGAACTAAAATATCCATCTCCTTATCTTCAATTCTTCATTTCCTTTTTTTGTAAGCGACTTCCCGAAGGGGAGCCTTGCATTTGTTAACTAGTGTTCAGTGACTGGTGCGTCAGCTCAGCTGTGCAACATGCCAACACTAACTGCTCCTAAATAACATCTATTTGCATAGTGCATTGAGAGCTGTGAACTCTCCTCTCATTAAGTGTGTGAGAACTCTCGCTCAACCAGAAACACTAAAAATTGAGCTGCACTCCTGTGGGGTTTTTCTACTGTGAGCCCTTCCAGTGTATTTTACCATGGTGACACTTTGTGGGGTGACGCTGCAATGAAGGAAAGCAATAACGTAGAGGGATCGTATGCCTTGGCTTCCCATGTAAACTGTTTCCTATGCTCTTCTCCCTTTCTCGGCCCTCTTACACATTTCAAGATGTGGAAACGTAATGTTTTTAGTAATATTTCAACAATAGTCTTTTAATGGTGGAACGAGAAGGAAATGAATAATCTATTGAAAACACCCCATTGCCAAATTCAGCACTCTTGAACTTCAGTTGTGCAGTTCTTTGTGTGAAATTATGTAGTGATGTCCAGCAATATTTTATTGCAAGTTATGTTTTGTAATACTTGAGCAATATATAACTGTGATCAATGTTGTGACCTCAGGGAAATTGCTTATATAATTACAGAAAGTTTACAGTAGTAAGACAAGGAATGGGGGAAAATATATCACTGTAAAATATAAATATGTTTAAATTACATTTAGGATTTGGAATAGTTCCTTGCTTGTGTTTTACAGAGTAATCTGTGATTTAAATCAGGTTTAGTTGTGGGGTTTTTTTTCTAAATTGGGTATTATAAATCAAGAGTAGTTGCTGCATATAGCACACAAGAGGATTTCTTATACATTTTAATGTTGCATAAGTAAGAAATACCAGTAGTTCAGCAGTAAAATTGCAAATGTAAGCAAAAGCGAAGATTTTTCTAAATTTAACTAGGTTGCATTTGTTTAGTAAACTCTTGCAATAATTTACTGTTTTATTGCGTTTGGTGTTGAGAACTTGCTAGCTTTAAAAAGGGGAGGAGGCATAAAGGAAAGAGCTGTGTTATAATTGCTCTGGAACCGGGGGAGCAGATAGAAGAGGGGAAAATACTAAACAGTCTGCATGTAATAGGTTAAAGTAGAGAAAATAAATCTTGGGAAGATAATATGTGTCTGTAGAAGACTGAAGAACTTCTGGTAATGTGCATTCTGTATTTGTGGGATAAAACAATTCCTCATAAAAACATCAAGCTCAAGATGTAATTATGCCTTAAGTGTTTGTAGAGATGAAAGATAATAGGCAGCTTTTCTTATTAGTGAATTTCAATATGTAAAAATAGAAATTCTGGTAGCTATGCTTTAAAACAAAATAAACACCTTTGTTTTGTAAATAAGGAGGTTTAAAACTTGATTGGAATTTGCTCTACAGTTCTGCCTATGCACACTTTATCTGTGGGTAGATTTCTATATCTCTCGGTCTGTTAATATAAAACCCAGCTTAGTTTAACTGTGGTTTGAAAGAAGTGAACACTGGGATTGGTCTGGATGATGTTGATTAATAGGTGTGTGAGGGTGAAAGACTCCAGGGCCAAGCAGTAGGTCCATCTTGGTGGCATCTGATGTTGATTGGCTTTGTCCTGCGCGGCTGCGCTGGAAGAGTGGACATTAAGATTAAGTGATGCTGTCGTGTTGAGGAGCGCTGCACTGCATCATTCTGGGAAGAGACAGCTGTGGTGGTTAATCCTTCATCACCAAGGGAGTGCTGCCAGCAGAAAGATATACAGCCAAAGATAACCCTCCATAACTTGTGCTAAAGATCAGAAAACTTTGAATTCACATCCATCTGCTTAGTCTGGGGTGAAGATGAAAGATAGGCAGAGTAGGAAATAAAAAAACCTCCTGTGGGATTAATCTTAGACAGAACATGCAGCACACGCTGAAAAGGCAGCAGCTAAATTTTTACATGTATCTTGAAAGAAATGGATCATTCCAAATCCAGAAATTTAATTTCATTTCAATTGCTTTAATTTTCCTACTCATGATGCTTATTTAATATGTACACCACATCCTTCCTGGAAGCAGTTCAAAGATGCCAGGGTTCATAGTATAAGGTTTAAAAAAGAGTCGTCTCTGCATTTCTAACTAAGTGATGCACAGGAATGGCTAACAATGGAGCTTTAAGCATAATTTATGGTAGAGAACTTTGTTATTTACTTTTATATTTAGCAGGTCAATTCCAAATTGTTATACATCAGATGAGAATGTATTCTGCCTTGAATGGTTGTGAACAGAGCTATATTGTTATGCATAATTTATTCATACAAAGTGAGAACCGTTACAAAGACTTGCTCAAGTAGTCGTCTTTGGAAATTAATTGATACGAAAGAATAAGGTAGCCAAAGGAAAGAGATATGAATATATTGCTTTGGAGGGAGTCTTCTAAGCAATAATTAAATTAATAAAATAAAGTTCAAAAGTGGTAGTTAGTGGTAATAATTTGATACTCTAATCCATATTTTAATGTAGGCTGTTGTTTTAACACGCATTTTAAACCTTAAAGTAATATCTTTAAAAGTCCTGTGCTGAGTAATGGAGAAAAGGTGGAAATGCACATTTCGTTATTATGGTGATAGTGATTGCTGTGAGGAAAATGGAATATCTCTTGTAGCAGGCTGGTGGTTGGGTGGGGGTGGAAGTAGAAGTGCTCCCTGTTAGAGCCTTGGTGCCCAGAGGGGTGGAATGTCAGGGAGCAGTGCTCACTGAGGCCGGCCTCGGGGCTGCTGCAGCTGAGTTTGGCACTCGGGGTTTGGTGAACCTCGTCTTGTCTGTTCACTGTCTGTGTGCTACAGGGTGTCTGTAGAGACAACTGAAACACAAGTGAGTTATTTGGGTGATATGAAGGCTTAGTTCTTGCCTTGGATCAAGAAAATCCAGAGTGAGATGTGTAAATCTGCTGATATCAAATGTGAAACAAGATGGTGTTTTAGTTTCTGTTTCCTATTGATCTTATTACCTTTCCTGTAATCATGAAAATGCCAGTTGAAAAAGAAGAGTATTTCGTCCTCTGCAGAGAAAGTTTCACTTTTAGTTCTGTCACCAGGGTCCCTCACAACAATCTGAACTTCCTGTTCTCCTGCACTTGTGTGCACAAATGTAGAAAATCTTGTTTCTGTTACTCTTTTTAATTTGTTTTCCAGAAATGCTTGCATTAATATTAACAATTGGTGTTTCCAGACAAATTAACCCTACATTTAAATCTTAGGCTATGACATCTCTCACGTAAAGGTTTAATATCTATTAGTATTTCATAGGAATTTATTAAGAAATAATGAACCCAAAAGATAGTAGTTGATATCATATGGAACAAGTATTTCTAAGCAGGACAAGTGGGTTAGTGAATTAATTTAACTTGGCAAAAATTCTAGTTACTTAGGTATCTACATTACAGTATTATCTTAGAAATTAAAATGGCATTTTTGACTGCTAAAAGCAAATTGGAACAATTCTAAGTATGATAGGTGTTGAGAGGAAGAAGTGTATAAGCTTGCAAATATGTCAAAAATGGTCATTGCCTTTTCTTAGTAACAACCTGTTCTTCAACGTCTTTAGAGGAAGAATAACAAATAATGCTCACAGATGGAATATAGACTGAATATAAGGAGAAATTTTTTCACAAGAAGTACTGTTAAACATGAGAATGGGAAAATGAGTGCACCTTCTCACAAGTGGTTTTTTTTTTTTTGAATTTTGACTAAAAACTGCGTAAGCATGATTATATCAACAAGTATGGGATGGGTGAGCTGATTTTTGAGCTCTGTTTTAGTCTAGTTTTCCTCTGAGTTTGGATTTGGTAATGGCTTAACATTGCATCTTAAAAGTACTGGCAGTTTGGAGGTTAACAAAAATGAGCAATTCTTTGTATAATCATATATTTGTCTAAATGAAAATACTTAGCAGGACACAGGTTGAAGTGAGCAGACTTGTGCATGATGAACACTAAAATGCCAACAGTTAGAAAGGAATGGGTTAATACCTTGACTAATGTTGTAGGTTTATAAGAACTGGCCCTTCTCTTTGTTCTTTTTTATCATATACATTTATCATGTTCAACCTGGCAACTGAAGCAAATAGCTATTTAAGCTGTAAAAAATGAATCACTGTGCAATTTCTTGAACTGTATGATATAACCAAGCTTAATAATATTATACAACAGAAGTTGTAAGCCTAGGGATATTTTTCTCTTTTTTTTTTTTTTTTTTTGTTTTTAAATGAGCCATGAGCATTTGGTTCTTTCTGTATGGAAAACCAAAGAGCATTGAGATGTGTTTAACAAAGCTGTAATTTCCTGCCCACTGGTAAGGACTAATGTTTAGTGCTTACCTTCTGCTGCTGCATAAATAAAGTATATTTAGAAGTGGTTGAACTGTTGGATTGTGTGAAGATTTGGATGCAGGCTC
>WBNQ01009953.1:0-17059 GCA_013401375.1 Spizella passerina
TTTTCCTGATATAACTGTGCAGGCTGCAGTGGCAATGGCTTGCTGCAGGCTCTGTGACCAAATGCCTTCTAATTCAAAGACCACCCCAAGTGCAGTTGTCACACATAAAAGCTCACGTGTATTTTTTCAGCAGAGATAATGGTCACCGGATTAAGGGCAAACAATGCAGAAAGATCAGATTTCACAGAGGAAAGTGTTCATCTGTCATTCTCTGCTGTTCTGTACCTTAAAATATTTCATGTCACTGTCTCGCTGTTTGCAAATTGTTAGGACTGATCTCATGTGACAAGGTGAAATCTCTGGGCTTTGCCCTCACTCTTACAGTTTCATTCAGCAGAAGCAAAAAATCAGGTTTTCCTGGTCCATGGAGCCCTTCACTTACCAGTCCTCTGTGGACTTTTCATAGGATTTGGAGAGGTTGCCCCTCATAAAAGGGAGACATAAGGGCTTAACTCACCCTGAGCACTACTCTGTACTGACTCCTTAACATGTATGACAATGACTTTACTCCCCTTTTCCAGAATCTCCCAGAGGCTTAAGATAGCCATTTTTAATGGTTCTATACTGTTTTCTCATGTTTATGGGTGATACATGCTAATCATTACAAACTGTACTGCACCTTGGTCAGGCAGGGGCTGCCTGTGCTGACTACCAGGCTTTTGAGGTGCCTTTTTGTCCATCATTCATCATACAGTGAGAAAACCACCAGTTATCTTATGAAAAAGGGGTGATAGGTCCAATGAAAAGTGATGAACATAGGAAAAATAGCACACTGGTGGGTGGCATGCCCTCTAAGAACTATGAACAGAGGGAGTGGATGCTAGCAGGGGCACTGATGGTCTTGTAGTCTCCAGGTCTGTGACACCTCTTAAACTGCTTCTGAACTGCAAAAGCACCTGAACACACTGGACACCTAGTTTCTAATTTGATGGAGATTTTTTGGCAGGTAAGCCTAGATGGAAGGCCTTGAGAAATATAACTACTTCACGTGGCAAACAACATATGCTGGAGACAGGAGGAAAGGCTGAAGACCCCAAGTCCTCCCTCACCCATTTTGAGCCTGAAATATCCACATTCCTGTCTCTGTGTTGGCCCAGAATCACCTGGCCAGAGTGGATCAGCCACTTTGTCACCTGTCTGTGTGACAGAGGTTGATAAAAACCTCACTGAGAGGATTGTCAAGCATTGGAACAGGCTGTCCACAGACATGGTTGAATCACCAGTCTCAGCCATTCCTGGGGGTCTTTAAAAGACATATGGATGTGGTGCTTAGGAGCATGGCTCAGTAGTGGACTCTGCTGTGTTATGTCACCAGTTGGAGTCAGCAATCTTCAAGGTCTTTTATAAGCAAAACAATTCCATGGTTCTATGATTCTCTGACCAGATGATGTCCCTTTGCCTGGGGCCTCTGAGAGATATGATACACAAAATGTGCTCAGACACTGCACAGCCCATGGCAAGCAGACAGGGCGCTCCTCCCAAGACCTGGTCTGGACACAGGAGCCCTTTGTTCCTGTGTTTCCCACTCCTCACTGCTGCTTCAGAGGGAGAATCACCACCCTCTCCAGGACAACTTAGTGCTGAAGAGAAAAAAACCCTTCCAGTAGTGATCAAAACCTGCATAATTAAATATTTCACTTTATATTCTAGGCTAGGCCTCGGAAAATACATCAGGAATTATTTTTATGTGGCTGGATAGTGAATACAAAAGATTTTATCCTTTTACAGTTATTTATCTTATACAAAAGATTCTTTGATTTCCTCTGAAGGTTTTTTTTGGCCATGTCAAAACATGACTACATGTTTGACTATTTCAAAACTATGAGAGCTGCTTCTGGTAAAAGCAAAATAAAGGAATCTCAGCTGAACAACTGAAGGTGAAGCTATTTGATTTTTCACATGGAAAAGCAAATTACTTAGATTTTATGTTCTAATAATGATCTCCATTTACATTTTTTACCATTGTTGCTAGCACAGGCAGATGGATCAGGGATCCAGGCTGTTGATAAGGGAGCAGGATAAGGACATGCTGTGCTGTCTTTGTGCTGCTGGGTATGTTTACACTGTGTGTTACTGGCAAGGACACAAGCTCATTCTGCAGAGACATCTGAGTTACCAGCCCAGACTTGGCATTGTGCTTGCACAGTGACTCTGATATTTGGTGTAAATTTTGGGCAGAGTGTGTTTCTGGCTGCCTGGGCTATATAGTTCAAGTATTATTTCCCTGAAAGGTGAAAAGGTTTATCTCCCAAAGTTTATTTCCCTTAAAATATGGAACTGTGCTGTGACAAAAAAGACAGAGCTATTAATAAAATGTACTTAATTACATGTCTTCCCTTCCTTGCCATGTAATAGCTATTGTTTGCCTAACACCAACCTATTTAATGAATAGAGGCTATTTTTCCTGTAGGCCCTATAATGCTAGTCTTGTTCATTCAGGTAAAGAGGGACTTATAGCTTCTTCAGACATTGAGCATAATGAAATCCCTTAAAAACCCACAGGATGATGATTAGTACCAAGGTTAAATTTTTCTTTGGTTTTGCAATTTCAGGAAAGCACTTATTTGAAAATAAGCATCATATTATTTTCTCTTTAAGTCTGAAATGTTCATTTGAGATTGTTTCATTGATATAGGTCTGGAGAGGAATCTGGCAGTCAGGACTGATCAAGACACCAAATTCTGCTGAGGAAAACCAATGTGCTCCTTGGAATACACACCTGGAATAAAATGGTTTCAGACAACTGTCCCCAGTGCACAGGGAGACAACAGACAGGTGCCAAAACCCCAGCCATTCCATCCCCTTCTCTGTGCTGCAGAGGCTCTGCAGCAGCCAAATCACAACCTGATAAGCTGTCAATTAGTCCTGGGGGGAAAAAAATGAAGAAGTGTTTTTTTCCCCTCTGTGCTCCTGGAATTGTCTTGCTGTGGCAGAGATGTGCCAGTCCCTGAGCAGAGGCTGCACATCTGGATGAGCAGAAGCACAGCTGACTGCCATGGCAGCAGGTGGCCACTAGCGTGGCCACAGCAGGGTTTGGCTCTATGACTGCACTGCAGCCCCAGAGTAGCATCTGGTGGTAATCTTGGTAGGAGTACAGTGGAATAAGTCAAAGAGTTTTTCATCAGGCCTGCTAAAGTAATTTAGAATAGTTTGGGTTGGAAGGAAACTTTAAAAGCCATCTACTTTAATGTCCCTGGAGGGACATCTTTCACTAGTTCAGGTTGCCCAGAGAGGTGGTAGATGATCCAGCCCTGGAATCCTTCAAGGTCAGATTAGATGGAGTTCTGGGCAACCAGAATTGCTCCAGTACATTGTTCCAGTGTTTCAGTGCTCTCATTGGAGAAGATTTCTTTCATCTATCTCATCTAAATCAACCCTCTTTTAGTTTAAAACCAATTCCCATTGTCCTATTGCTACAAGCCCTGCTAAATGTTTGTCCCCATCTTTCTTATAAGCTCCCTCTAAGTACTGAGAGGTGGCAACGGGGTCTCCTTGGAGTCTTCTCTTCTCCAGGCTGAACAGCCCCAGCTCTCACAGCCTTTGCTCACAGGAGAGGTGCTCCAATCCTCTGACCATTTTCATGACTCTCCTCTGGACTTGTTCCCACAGGTCCATGTCCTCCTTATGCTGGGGTCCCCAGAGCTGGATGCACTGGAGCACTCCAGGTGGGGTCTCTTGATTCTGGAGTAGAGGGGCAGAATCACCTCCCTTGACCTGCTGGCCATACTTCTGTTGGTGCAGCCCAGGATGTGACTGACTTTCTGGGCTCTGAATGCCCAGAGATTATTTTTAATCTCAACTTAGAAAAGCTTCTTTTTTTATCTTTGGGTTAACCATAAGGTGCTGCTAACTGTATCACTACTATTCTGAAGATATTTGAAATACAGTATAATATAAGAAACAGTAATTTTTTCTTACAATAATTTTACTAAAATAAACCTCCTACAAAATAATTTTCAAGGTCCTGCTGATATAGTATCACAGCCTTGCCTGAGATGCAGAATTTAAAGAAAAAAAAACTGTTTTGATTTGGTAGGATACATCTGTTCTTTCTACAGCTGTATTTAAGCAACCTAGAAGATCTCTTTGGAAAATGCTGTTCTGTATATTGTTTTGTGTGGTAACTCTATGGTGTGGATTCTCTTTAAATAAATACAGTTTAAGTCCCATTGTTCCCCTGAGGAAGAGGAGGCTTAGCAGAGCATTGTTCTCCAGAATATTCAGCCTGCACAAGCAGACACAGAAGCAAAGACTTCATACTCTCTGTCCACTGCTGGATTCCAGCTCCCATCCCATCCTCCTTAATTTGGCAAGTTCAAGGTACAAAATAATTTTTAAAAATGGAATTTATTGTCCCCATCCATTTGTTGGTCTGAGTATATTTCACAGTACTTTGGCTTACCTACCCTCAGGCGCCTTCCACAAAATGCAGTTTTGGAGTTTTCTTTGCAGGTATTTTCCTGAAAATCATTGTCTGTTTAAGGACTGACTCTGATCTGGTATAGTGAAGTGCAAATTAGTAGCACCCTTGAAATTTTGCACATTTTGCTGTAATACCAACACCGAATCAGAACCCTAACTTTGTACCCACAGGTACAGTCATGTGAACAAAGCCTTTAAATCAGAACCATAATTAACTGGAAAAAAAATGGAATTAGGCTTAATTGTCTCCAGAATTTTGCTGACTGTGGATTTGTTCTTGCAAATATGAAACCAGCAAAAAATGTGGGTATTTACCCACAGCAGAGTTTACAGAGAGAGGTCTAATGTATAACCATAATTATTGGTTCTCATTTTCCAACTAAACCTGCTTATGGTAAATAGGATGGAGAGCATGGATTTCACTTGTTTTGTGCATGAAAAATGATACTGACAACATAAATATGTAAGTTACGTGCACAGGGGGCAGTAACAATGCTGTTTCTTTTAAATTATTTACTATTTTTATTTTGTATTGTGAAAATTCTATAGTCTCCTGCCTGAGAGCAAAACAAATCATATTGCCTGAGCAGTAAAAATACTGACTGGTAACCTACACTGCTGTTCTCAGTTTTTAGTGCTATATGCATGCCCAAAGAGATGCCTGATATACGATCAAAATAACTGCTTATTTCTTTACTTTTGCATGAACATTATGCACTCTGTGCCCTCTTAAATATTATATCATACTACAGAAAAATGAGTTTCTGTTATGTATTCAGAAGCAAAATTAAGAAGGAAACATAAGTGAAGAGCAGATGACAGAGTTTACCTCCAGGAGATAGAGAGAGATGATTGATGGTGTCCGTTCACCTTCAGCTGGATACAACAACAAATGTTTCCTGCAGCATTTTGACCATGTAAGGCCATTTCAGATGTGTGGATCACATTTTTACAGATACTAGAATTTCAGGAGATGAGACTTTGGGATCCTGTTTTTTGTGCAGTGTGGGATACAGTCCTATACAGTACTAAGGGTTCCCTATAAAATACCAGCATTATATTCAAGAAAAGCAGATTTTTAATCTCCCTTTTTCAAATTCACTCCTTTCAGAACTGTGAGTCTCCTTCTGGACTAAAAGTAGGTTCCACTGTCTTTAATGTGGATTGCTCACATATTTTAGATTCCTTTTTTCTTTAATAAAAAAAAATCAATATATATGTAATTTATATAGTGTCTGTCCCCTGTTAAGTGCTTGCTAAGTCCTGTACAAAACGTTCAGATTTGAGAACTTTATTTTAAGAAGTCTATGAGTGTGAACTCACAGGAGCAGCATCTGCAAGCAAGTGTAGTGTAGAAGTGGGAGCTTTGGAGTTCACTGCAACTACTTCCAGAAGCTCTGGGAAAAGCTGTTACTTCTTTTCCTGCTTAGTTTCCTGAGACACTGAAGCTGGTGTATCCAAAGGGGATGTTTCCGACTGAGGGTCTAGGCAGATTTGATATGTGAATTCCTTATTTTTAAAAGTATCTTTTTCTAAATACCTCTTAGATGTATCCCGGTTGGTTTTTTTTGTTTTTTTTTCAGAACATAATTGTTGACTGCACCCTGAACATAATTTTCTTTAATAATAGACTACATTCCCATTTGTAACATACACACTTCTAAAAAGGATGGACCCGTAAGTGTTTACTGGAATTTCTTTTACACTTCCAAAAAATCATTCTTACTGAAAGGCCATAGGTTGCACATAAGTTAGGAAACCTAGGACAGGTTCAAAGCTCCTAAGTATGGGTGCAAACTTTGCTCATGTCTTGATATTTTATATCTTGACTTACTTTCCATGACTTTTCCCCCATCTTCTCCAGCTGCAGATGTCAGAAGCCACAGCACCAGGCAATGGTGTTCCAGTTTGGATAAGCATGGGAACCAGGCTCACATGGTGACATGAATCTGTGTATCACTTCAGACACAGCCATAATAAATTGGGAGCCTCCTTGCCTGGCATGCACTTCACCGAGGTAGTGAGGATGGGTGTACTGTTCCAATTATTTTGAAAAAGAAATTAAAAGAGGGAAAGAAAGAGCAACTGAAACACTTCATATTTTTCACTTATAATGAGGAGAGCTGAAAAACTTTAAAAGGTAAATTTATCATGCTTGGTCATAAAGGAGAAAAATAATGAAAAATTGATTTTTTCCTATAGGACAACATAAATATTATTGTGCAGGGGGAATATCAGGTAATGAGAAAGTACATAATTAGAGCTGAAGTGTTGGGACAAGAATAGGTAAGTGGTCCCAAAGCTGTTGTGGATTTCACTGATCTGTGCTGGTTTTAGGAATCAGCTATGCTTGTCTACAGAATTATTGGTTATTTTAAAAAAAGGATACTTAAATTATTTTTGCTAGAGAGCTCACAGCTTTTCACCTCTCAGAAGCTCCCTGACACCACCCAGAGAAGCACTAAGTTTGGTTTTCATCTGAATGAATATAATTACCTTCCCTCTCATGCTGTTGGTGTGCTTTCCAAATGCTTTTTTTGCCAGTTGTGTTCATGACATTTTACTTCTACTTGGGGGTGGGGAGGGAGAGCCGAGCAGCAGGGAGAAAGGACTTTTTATAAATAGCAGAGCTTTTAGTCCCTGATTAAAACATTTGGAAAAAATCTGCAGAGGGAATAGCACAGGAGGAGTTCCTTTCCACTTCTCAATTCCCTCAGCAACTCATTTTGGTCACACTCCCATGTGTTTTTTCCATGAGACAGAACAATTGCCAGCCATTGTGTGTAAGGTACTGTGGGATCAGAGGTACTTAGTTATGGTATGCAGGGGTATTAATGGGCATTAAAATACCTGAAATTTGCTGAATGCTCTCAGATTTGATATCTGTCCTCATCTACGCGAACAGTTGGTTTATGCAATTTTCCGGATGTCATGTCCCAGTAGCTACAGCACATTATATCTTGAATTACAGAACATTCTTTACTGTTCTGTCTTTCCTTGCTATCCACCTTCACATGACTCCCAGGTTATTTTATGTGGTTGTTACACTGTAAGCATGGACCATAGCCTTCATCTGACCAAGAGAAATTCTAATTATCTGCAGTACTGCAACCCACTGAAGAATAACATTTTGGAAGAGTTATCATCTTGATCCAATATTTTAAAAGACCCAAATCTTGCAACAAAAACCTCAGAGAAAAACTGTACAAGTTATTTCAGCCTTTGCCTGCACTTGGTCATTTGGAAGTGAGAGAAGAGGTGAGACGAGGAGCACTTCTGAAAAGGCTTTGGAAGAACAGAAAATGGAGGAGAAATTGGAAGCAACATGCTGAGCCACCGTGTACAGGTGAAGGCAGATGAACAGAAGTAAAAAGATCATAGTAGTGATTTTTAAAGAACAAATGAGAGAGATATTTTCTATTCCAAGAAATCTTGACCTGCTAATGGGAAGCTATCTCCTTCTTCATACGATTCCTAAGAGTAGGAATATTGATGCATTTGATAAAAAACCCTCACAAAACTCCATCTGTTCCAGCACCCTACTCTGTTAACTATCAAAAGCTTCCTACTAGATTCATTTTATGTCTCCCACTTCCTGTAACTGGATGAAACAGTAAATAACTCATCTCTATCTACTAGGTCCATGTGACTCAAAGTTTATATACATCTCTTACAGCCTAAATTGTTTCTACAGGAGACCAAAGAGTTCTAGTTTACTTGGTTATTTCAGGAACTTAAACCATTCCCATGTATTTGGTTACCTTTGTTGCTTCTGTGTGAACTTCTGGTAACTGGCTCCAGTAAAACCCCCTTGAATATTCCACATCTACTCTGTCCAAACCCTGATATGTGTGTTTGTCTCCCACTTATCCACTTCCCCTGGAACCTTTGGACAGAACATACAAATGCAGGAAGGAAAAAAGTTTCTGTGAGCACAGTTTTGAATTTGCTGTTGGGTGGCTTGTCTTCTAGAGAGCTCCTCTTGAGTTCCTTCAGGCTGAACTCCTGCTTATTGTGTGAGGCAGAAGGTAAATACAACTGTCCCTCACTCTTTCCAAGAGCTTTGAGTGCTTCTTCCTCTTTGCTGAGACTCCCCAAATATTTGCTGGCTTCCTAAAGGTATCTAGAACACATATACTTAAGGATGTGCCCATATGGCATACCTGGCCTGCTTGACAGAGTTTGGAGAAACACGTGCACTTCCAGTTAGTTCATTGCCTTGGGTCTGAGTCCTCAACTGAAGAGTTACAATGATGTGTGCCCCAAAGTGCTGACCTAAGTTTATGAGAAACGTTTCCATTGCTTTTTTTTTTTTCCCTCTCATTCTTTTGCCCTAATTATACTAATGCATTTTCCCTTTATGGTACAGCTTCTGACACAATAGAAATTACTAGGATTCACAGATGTTTCTTGGCACAAAAAGAAGTCAGTTTGTTGGGACACCCCTTTCCATGGTGAACATTAGAAAACTATTTACCTCCTAATTGGCTTTCCCAAAAAACCCTACCAAATTTTTTTCCCCTTGAGTGACAGTCAGGTTCAGTAGAATTGGCAATACTTGCTCAACTGATTCTAATCAATGGCTCACAGAGAAGAATTTAAATTATCCTGCCCAGGACACTGTGATGATGACAGATGGACAAGATATATTTGTAATTCTGTAGAAACCTCCATGCCATTTCAAATTAAGTTTCCATCATCTTTTATTGACACAAATAATGCCAGGATAGTAGAAATGGAAAATATTAGTAGAGGGGGGAAAATATTAGTAGAGTAGGAAAAATATTAGCTTGTTTTTCCAGTTTGTGTTACACATGTGGTACACATTCTGGTTTCTGTTTCAAATATTGACCACATTTTCAGCAAGGCTTGTAAATGTATCTTGGCCCCCTACTACAATTGCCTATTGACTAAGAGTTCTTATAATTAACTTTAGCTTTTTTTTTCCTTTTATTTTTTTTTTGGGCAGTGATTTTCTTGTTCAACTTTTGGAAGCTGATGAGAAGTCTCATTATTTTGGACTAGAGTCTATGCAAAAGCTTCTAAACCAGAGATCAACAAAGGAGAATTTGGACCGGTCTTTCACATGTCACCTTGCGAATATGAAATTCTGAAACAAAATTATTTTTAAAACTTTGAACAAAATTGTTGAGTTACAATAATGAGCAGAGGTACAATATTTGAATTTTTATACATGTTATACTATTTGAACCAACTTGATTATAGATGATGATGTCACTTAAACCTAAACGATAGTAAAATGAGTATTTTGACATTTAGTCAAAAGTAGTAGATAACTTACATGATTAATATTCAGAAAAATTTAAGCACCAGCCCTGACAATGTGTTATTCATCTCTATGTCATCTGGAAACAAACTGAATGCTATCCTGAATTTAAATTCAAGACCATGGAGACCATGCCTGTGCTATGGGCTCCAGACAGACAGAACAGAGCTGTTGCACAAAACTTACAGCGGGACCCTGGCTTTAAAGAACAGTTCAGTTTTCTGTCCTGCTGCTTTTTGGCACTGTCAGGAGCATTCCTGACTGTGGTGGCCTGTTTGATTTTGCAGTACAGACAGATACTGGAACGTGAGGAACTGAGCAGAGATGGCAAAACAGCTGTCAAGTGTTTAACTATTTTCTATCACTAATAGTGACTCAGGGGTCAATGGCTTCATATCACATTACCAAATCCTTGAAGCTTAGGGAATGTTTTGTTAAACTTCATTTTAGAAGGGGAATTCCTATATGGCTTGGCTACTCCAATAAAATAGAAGGAATAATGCAGCTCTTACTTCCACAGAGAGGTGTGCTTTTCCTGATGAATTTGCTGGTCACTTTGGAAGAATTTTATATTGTACATTGACACATGCCACTGGCTTGTGTCAATATACAATATAAAATGTTTCTAATGCTCCTATATTTGACTGCCTTTTCATTTGCATCATAAACTTACTATGTTAAATATTTACTAAAAATAGTCTTTAAGCTGGGCAAAGAACATTCACTTTGGAGGCAAGTTCACTTTTTACTACTACTTAGTTCAGTCTTTCCCTTTCTAACACAAATTTGAACTGCCGTTGGAAGAAAAAGGAAAAGTCTAGTTTGAAATGCACGTGAAAGTTTTAGTCTCCACTTGTTTACAGTAAAGCTGACTCCCCTTATTGCTTGAGCTTCTTATGCATTCTCTAATATGAGTGCACATTGTTCAACTTTTTAGAAACAATTTTAGGTTCCCGTATAATTGTACCCTAAAGGAAATACAGATCTTCATTCATTTCAGAGCACGGTGGAACCTCAAACCCCTGTATTTCCCTCCTGTATAATCGCAATTCCCTTTCCCACACGGACACAAACTTTTTTCTTTTCCCCCAGCGCAGCATCCTTTGGCTAGCAGAGACTCGCAGCACCTTTAACAAGAACTACACGCTACACCCGCCAGCAAACGAGCCCACGACCGGGTCGGCGCGGGAGATTCGCCCGGACCCGCAGACACGGGCGGCTCTGGCCAGCGGAGCGCAGGGAGCGCGGCCGCGGAGCTGCGCCCCGGGCACCGGGGCGGACTTACCCGGCGTAGCGGCCGCGGTGGCCGCGGAGCGGTAGCGCAGCCTGGAGGCAGAGCAGACAAAGGGGCAGGAGCCCGCGGAGCGGCATCGTGCGGGGCCGCGCCGTCACCGCCGGCACAGCCACCCCCGAGACCGCCACCCCCGGCACCGGCACCTCCGACACCGGCACCTCCGACGCCGGCCCCGCCGCCGCGCCCGCCCCAGGTGGCGGCTGGTGCCGCGCACACAAAGCCGCGGCCGGAGCCGGGAGGAGCGCGGCGCTCGGAGGTGTCGCTGGTGGCCAGCGGCGAGGGCAGAAAGCCGGGGGAGGACGCCCGTCGGCCGCGCCCGGGCACGGAGATGGGGACGGGATGGGGACGGGACTGGGCGGGGAGGGGCCCGCCCGCCCGCCGGGGGTGCGGGGGGTGCGCGGCCCCGCCCGGGGGAGCCCGAGGGGAGCCCGGGGCCGGCAGGGGCCGGGAGGTGGGAGCAGCCCCCGAGGGCACGGCAAGGGCCGGGAGGTGGGAGCAGCCCCCGAGGGCACCGCAAGGGCCGGGCGGTGCCGAGCAGCCCCCGAGGGTACCGCAGGGGCCGGGAGGTGGCCAGCAGCCCCCGAGGGCACCGCAAGGGCCGGGAGGTGGCCAGCAGCCCGCACCGACACGGAGGCTCCGTCGAGGCCGGCGGGACGAGGATGATGCGGGGCGGGTTCGGCTGCAGGTGCGGCGGGGCGGCCGGGCAAGGGCCGCTCAATGCACGGGGCTTTATCGATGAGGTTTCCCCGGCTGGGCAAGAGCTGCGGCTGAAGAGAGGGCAGGGACACACTTCCATGAAACAAAGAGTGGTAGAGAGAGCATTAGGGGCCATAAAGGCAGGAGAAGGTGGGATTTCAGTTTACTGCTGTGGTCAAAGTCTTCTGCCTGAGTAGTGAGAACGGAAGAGACACTGATACAATAGATGAATTGAAAGCTCAGCATGTTTTTAAAACTGGACTTTTGCTGTCTGTTCCACACTGGTGATGATGAAAGATCCATGTAAAGATAAGCCATTGGAGCACTGAGAATAACAAGGAATATGGGGAGAATTTTGCTGCAAAGTATTGTAGTTTATAGAAAACACATGGAGTGCCTATTAAAGAAAATATGGGTAAAAATATAATGCCAGTTTGGAATAAATGGATGGTCCCTTCGATACTTTTATGTTGAATTTACTAAAAAGGAGCAAAAAGTGTTTCAAACCCAACTGATTCTCAGCCTCTCTGAGAGCAAAATGAATATGTGGGCTGTAGACAAATAAAACCAGCTGACATTTGAACGTGTGAGAACTACTCTAAATCCCTGTTAATGTTTCAGAAACACAGGGAGCCTTTTGAAAAAGGACTGTATTAAACCACACACACTTTGTATTCTCTGGCTGAAAGGCAAACAAGCATTTTCCTTTGTCTCTTTTTCATACTGGCAGCAAATCTGACAGTGGTTGTGTGATAGAGTCTGGAGGTGGAAAAGACTTTGTCCAAGGCAGGATTATTCTCTTCAGTCTGGTTGTTGGTTTTCTCTCTCTTGAGCTTCCCATCCCCCCATAACATATCCCGTTTAAAATCTCAGATTTATTTCTGGTGAGAATATGCAGAGGTGAATGTGTGTGTGTGCTTACATACTGTACATCTCTTGTTGAAAACACTTTCCATTAACTATAGGCAAGCCCCCAAATCTGCTCTGTGAATCTTCAGTCTTATAATAAATTCGATTTCAACTTTACAAGCATCTATTTAATCAAAGCTCTGCTCTCTGTTCAGAAGTGACTTCAAAGGCAGAGTTGAGCAACTGACTTTTGGAGGGTATGAGTATGATATGAAAGCAAAACCCACTGCTTTATTACACATTTACTTTTCTTACTGTGTATCCTTGCTACACCTGAAATGCACACTGATTTAAATGTTTTAAATGTTTAAAAAATGTAGTTTGGCTATTATTCTAAAGTATTTGCTTTCCAGATGAAAACCTGACTCTATCTGATTTAGTAAGAATTTTATTTTTGGCATCTGATTGTAGAATACTTTGGCTATTATTCTAAAAATTTTGCTTCCAAGAGGAAAACTTGGCTCCATTTTTATTGGGGAGAATGTAATTATGGGCTTCTGTGCCTCTAGGTTTCGGTCTTTAATCCTGCCTTTCTGCAACATTCCCTGAAAGTAAAGTGCAAGCAGATATGAGGTGGAAAGGGAATTCAAGCATCAAAACCAAACAGTGAAGGAAAGTAACACAATGGGAAAGAAAGATTAAAAAAAATTAGCTACCTTTGTTAATATGTACTACTTATGGCAGTTTAAAACACTTTTAAAATATAATTTTAAAGTGCACTTTTAGAGCTGGGGAGAAGCTGGAGATAGAAATAACTCAAAAATAATGGAAAGGGCTTTAAGGGAGGTAAGGATAGTGAGGTGGATACAGGTGCATTGGTGTCTCTGATCCATCAGTTCAAATTGTGCTATGTCACAGGGCATACTGGAGGGAGGGCTGGAATTCTGTCATGCTGGCACCTAGAAAAGGATTAAAACACTCTAGTCAAGCCTGGAAGTTACACATGTGGTAAGTCTGCTTTCCTGACAAAATGGGGCTGTCAAACTTGCACCCAGCTAAGCAAAGGATTTGAGACAAAGAGAATCAGAGTTTCTTTTCATTCTCCGAACAGAAAAGAGAAGTTGCCAACACCAAGGGCGGCTTGGTAGTGATAACAGCTTTGGATGGAACAGAGGAGAGCAAACTGAGATATGGTTTCTCTCTTAATGAATCAAGTTGTGGGATTCATCACAGCATCCTACACTTTTCAAGGAACACAGGCTGCTGAAACAGGCAATTCTACACTGTGTGGAAACAAGAAAGGTTTCATTTAAAGTGAGTGGGCAGGCAGCCTACATTTGGTACCTAGACTTTAGAATATGCCACTTATTGGGATGAACAGAAAAAGGGGATTAGCTTCTTATAAGCATGTTTTATACCTTTGAGTTGTCCCAGCTCTCACCTTCATGAGAAGGTTGCATTGGCTCGAATAAACAAACCTTGCTGCACATTTGTTAGGGACATAACAGTTCAGAAACAGGAGTTTAAAAGAGGTTTACATTTTCTAGTGTAAATCACACTCATTAACGATAAACTAGACTAAGCACATTCATGCTGGCATTTTCTCTGTTACAACTTATTAAAAGTATTGAAGTTGATTGAATGCAATGTCCTTTCAAGATCTGGTCTCCATTTCTTTTAACTCCCACAGAGAACTTGTCAGATGAAGGACAGTGCAAGTGGCCCTGCTGATTATGTTCTAGATTAGGTTTGTGGTCTAAAATAATAAATGTGATGTGATCCATGCATGAGTGCCATGGCTGGCTAGCCTTACTGACCACTGTGTGTAGTCAGGGGTGTTACAGCAGCAACAGAGAACTGATAACTTGAGAATTTCCCACTCCTAGGAGTTGGTTATTCACGTTGTGGTAGGCTTTGCACTATGAGAAACAGGCTGCTGTTGGTATCTGAGACAGTTTTGTTACAATGAACTGGGGCTTGACATTGCCTTGGAGGGTATTGAGATGTAATTTTCTTACTAAAATTAAGTAAAAATATCTTTAGAAGGGATGGACTTGCAATTAAAAATCTTGACACTCTGTCTTCAACTTACTTGGGGATGCTGCATTACCATAACTGAAAAAAAATTATGTGAATTTGTGTCAATGGCACTAAACTTTTTTAAAACGGTTAAATTATGTGAAAGAATGAAACAATTGCACTTAGAGAATTTCTGTCTTCTGCAGGAGGACAGGAATACAAGTTAAATATTCCTTTTTTGTTTTGTAGAACTGAGGGAAATTTAAATATGGGTTTGCTTTAGAAGCAGCTAAAGGAAAATAGGTGTATAATAGACAATTCATCTGCAGATCAGCCCTCCATGGAAGCCTTTAGGAGCCATACTGATAAATAAAATCAGAGCACAGTATTAGAAGCCTGTTAAGTCCATTCATTGGTATAGTTTTAGTCTTGAAAAGACTGCTATACTTTTGTTCATAGGTTTATATGTATGGAATTCTTAGAGCTAACCACAGGAGAAGAAAATTTTTAAAGGATCTGCAGGAGGCACCCTTGTGAGGAAAAGCTTATTCTGTCTTGAGATTCTGCCTTAAGACACATGTGGCAACATGGCTTCAAACTTTTTGGCCAAGCATTCTGAAAAAAAGGCATTGCTCATGACAAATAAGAAGTGTGCATAACTGGATAAACAATTCCAGTGTCTAGATTTTATCTCAAATGTCTATATCCCTGCTAACACACATAAAGAAGCAATATAAAAATACTCCCTATATTGAACTTACAGGATTTTTATTTGAGTGAAAATACAGCCTTTTTATTAGGCAAGCGACTCCTCTATCTTTTCTGTTCTGCTGAAAATTTCATGCTGGGGAAATTTGAGAATGGCAATTTAAAAATTTCTTGTGCCTCCTACACAAATCATGTGTATGTACTTCTTGTACAATTGATTTGTGTGTAGTAACATATTCCACATTTCTTCATCCTTCTCTGAACTTCTGTACTTTAGAATAGTTGAAGACCTCAGCCTTCATCTAACTTCACGTAACCAGTATTTTGGAGTGGTTTTGCAGGTGGGCATGCTAAGATATAGGGAGGCTGGATAATTTGTCCCAAGAGTAAGAGCCAGTCTTTAGCAACTCTAAGTCTAGCATATGGGTTTCATGACTATAACCACTCAAACATATGGAATTTGTGAATTCATATTTGATTGTACTTCTAATTTAAAAGGCAAACATTTTAGTTCCCAGAGTCTCAAACTTGTCTTAGTGTACTTGGGCTTAAATACAGTCACACTTCTTTTGCTTCAAGGATAGGTGACATATTCCCAATGAAAGATTTTATGTCATAAAATCATAGAATCATAGAATCATTGAGGTTTGGAAAGACCATTGAGGTTGGAAAAGATCAATGGAAAAGATCATTGAGGTTGGAAAAGATTAACAAGTCCAAGCATTAACTGACCACTTCCAATTCCATTGTAGGCTCAATATCTAGTTTTAAAATACACATTATTTGCAATAATTGGAGACCCAATAATTAGTTTTTACAATGCTGAGAAGAAAGAAAAATGATAACAATCTTTATTTTGAAACACTGCTAGAAATCTTCCAAATCAGCACTGCTCTATAGCAGCTACTGCCCACGAAAGATGGCAGGTGCCAAATATTTATTTCTAAAAATTGGCATTTGCCATATATACACGTGTGAAAATATTGAGAAGGAAAGAGTACTTCTTAAAGAGTACATTCAGTACAATAGTGTTTTGTGTGACTTCCCAGGCGAGTCCTGGCTGAGACATTCTGCAGTGAACTATTATTACATCTTCTGGGAGGAAAGGGAACTTTACGTAGAGTATCGTACTGGAGGCAGGTGAAGCAGAAACTATGGAGTTGTTAATTTATCTGTCAGCTGCACTGGCATGAAAAGTGTCTTTCCTCCTCCTCTTTTTCTCACCGTTAACATTGCCTCATAATTATCAGGTCATTTTACCATCTGTGCCTGGAATGATATTTTGATTGTCCTCCTTCAAATTTGGATGCCTCAATAGCTTGAAATGATATAATTAGGTAGCATGTACTTCAGAGCTTTATGCAACTTGAATGCTGAAAAATGCTGAAAAGACTGGAAAATATGAATGGTGAAAAGTACTGGCTTTACAGAATTCTGTCAATCCTGAAACATTAAAAAGCCAAGGAATAAAATCTAGGTCTGGTGAAATATGCCAGAAGAGGAAAACGAGGGGAACCCCAAAAACATTTAATGAAAATTGTGATTAACACCTCACTTGAGTTTTACAGCCACTGAGGTGTTTTGACCAATATTATACCAACTTAACACGAATTGACTTTACAAAATTTTGATTCAGGAAAGAATTTCATAATGAACATTTCATAATCTTGTCATTTCATCATTTAGATGGAAGTTGTGAGATCCATATATTTTCACTGAAAAGTAATATCTTGTAATCTTCTACTGGGGGGTTCCTTCCTTTAAATGTGATCCTTTAAACATAC
>WBNQ01009955.1:0-14667 GCA_013401375.1 Spizella passerina
TGGGCTGTGGACGAGGTCCTGGCTCTGTGTGCTGCAGCAGCACCTTGCCCACTGTTTGCTCCTGCCAGGTGTCTCAGGCCTTTACAGAAAACCTGAGCCAAGCTGACAATTGTTAATGCCAGCTGTGCTTTAGTGTCATCTTGCCCACGTCATGTTCAGTTCTGTTCCTGCCTTTACAGAAAACCTGAGCCAAGCTGACAATTGTTAATGCCAGCTGTGCTTTAGTGTCATCTTGCCCACGTCATGTTCAGTTCTGTTCCTGCCTTTACAGAAAACCTGAGCCNAGTTGACAGCAGTTTGACTCTGTGATTTTTTTTTCCACAAGCCTTTTTATACTTTTCTTTTTTGCTAATGTTTAGGACGGGTGAGACATATAAGCTGGAGGCAGGGATAATGTGTTTCTTGCTGACAGCCTACTCATGGTTCTGTTCTGAAAATGAAATTTAAAAATGGCAGTTTTTGGAGAGCAGTGTCATAGTGGCACATTGCTCTGCCCCACTGTGGGTGATCTGTGAGGCGAGCCAGGCTCCTCCTGCTGTTGATTCATTTCTCACTTGTGCAGACTCAGTCTTGGCTGCAGGTCCTGCCCACTCGTGGAGCTGTGAAACCTCACAGTAAGGGCACGTGTGCACAGTGAGGGCAGAGTATATGCTGCAAAATTCTGAAGTTGCAGTGGGGTTTTTTTTATTTTATATTTTAATTTTTTAATTGATGTTTCCTCTCGTTACCTGAAAAGATTAAAAATGTAAGTTAATATATCATGTCTTTCTGAAAATGGAAGTGTCTCCCTTTCCTTACTAGTATTTACTATTTGAAAGATAAAGGTTTTTTCTGTATTTAGTCTGTGAAAAGCTATTAAATTAAAGTTTGTTTAGGAAAGTTCTGTGCTTTACAGTTGTCTGTTTCTTACATAGCAAAACCAGCTCCACTAGAAATAAAACCTCTGCCTGAATGGGAAGAATTACAAGCTCCAGTTAGATCTCCTATCACCAGAAGCTTTGCACGAGAGTAAGTTTCTTGGCTTTTCCTCATTCAGATTAATCATTTTGGTGACTGGAGTGTTAATAAATGTGTGTACATTTGTATCATATTTTTAGCTTGTTTGTAGCTTGAAGTTTCCCTTGGAAGAGTGTGAGTCTGTGTGTGTATCTGTGCATTGAAATAAAGTGTGTCTGTGTGACATTTTGTTTTGTGATATTAAATATAAGGGACGGTGTATAACCAAAAAATGTGACACTCTAGTAAACTTGAATGAAAGTTTCAGCTCTAATATGCTTATTTTTGTTGTTTACCAGGAGGTTTAAGATCTTGCAGATGTATTGTTTGTAAAATAATTCCTGGTAATTAGCTCCTCCAGGTTTCCCGTGTCTCCCAGACCGGATTCAGTTCATAGCACAACTTCCAGCAGTGACTCGCACGACAGTGAAGAGAATTATGTATCCATGAACCCAAATCAGTCCTCTGAAGACCCAGTATGTAAAATCTACATCTTAACTACTCTCTTCCTGTGCAGTCCTTACTTTTAAATCATGCCAACACAGATCCTTCATTCAACATCACTCCCTTTATACTTCTAGATCAACAGAATGATAAAAAAATCTCCATAGCAAAGCTGTAATTTTGGTAGGATTTCACTGAAGAAGTTAAGAGCATAAAGAAAATGGTTGATATACATGTCTATTATATAAAACATGACTTTTTTTCTACCTCTTTTCTAGAATTTGTCCCCTCTTTGCAATTGTTTATCCTTGGGCTCTGCGCGAGTCCAGTATTATGTCATGAAGGGAAATAAACTGTCCTAGGACCTCTGAAACGTGCTTAAAAAAACTGCATTAAAAGGACATCTTCCAGGAAGTGTAGAAGGAGCAGGGGAAAAAAACAATTGATACTTGTGGTATACATTCTATGAAAATTGAACCATGTGTATGTTGTTAGGCATCTTTCAAAGAAGAAGATAGAAGGAGTCTTTGTGTATTAAATGTCTGCATTTTTTCCCCTTTGGGGGGAATTTTCTCAGATAATGAAGCTTCAGATCCTCAGCATGGAGTGCAGCTAGTTAGGAAAAGTTAATGATGCACACTGTGGGTTTTCTTTGGTGAGGGAAAGGAGAGAGAGAAAGACTCAATAGCAGTAGTTTTAAGGGAGACAATAGCAGTAAACCTAGGCCTAAAGTAAAATATAGTTTAGAATATGCATAAAACACTGGAGGAAACCTGTATCTTGAGCTCAGCTTTTTGTTTAGTCTAGAATCATGGAATGGATTGAAAGGGACCTTGACAGATCATCTTGTTCCAGCCTCTCGTGCCATGGTCAGGGACAGTCTGCCAGACCGGGCTGTCCAAAGTCCTGTCCAGTCAGTTCAGTGAACTCGTGTGTTTGGGTTCTTAGCAGGGGCTACAGCAGTATTTTTCATCTTGAAATCATTTATGTATGGCCTCCTTTGGGGAGGGCCTGTCTAGCTCCTTTTTTGTTCTGTTTGTGTGTCTGCCTTCTGATACGGCGCGTGCTGGCCCATCTCAGTGCCCTGGGCTCTCCTCTTGCAGTGCTGCTCACTCTCCTGTCCCCTCAGTGTCCCTGCCCCAGCTCAGCACTGCTGCCCCCAGCTTCCCCTCGAGCCCTTCCCTGGGCAGCAGGGATGCAGAGTGGGGTGCAGGCCCAGAGCTGGGCCCTGTGCTTCCCAGGGCAAGGCACCGAGCTCAGGCCTGCTGCTGGGCTATGGCCAGTTAATGCTTGGCTCCTCTCCTGCGAGGGCCCTTGGGAAGTGCTGGGTGCTGTCCTGTGTCACACGTGCCAGAAACATCCCAGAGTGCCCCAGAGATTCACCCCACCCAAGGAACATCCCAGATTGCCCCAGAGATTCACCCCATCCCAGAAACATCCCAGAGTACCCCAGGGATTCACCCCACCCAAGGAACATCCCAGATTGCCCCAGAGATTCACCCCATCCCAGAAACATCCCAGAGTACCCCAGGGATTCACCCCACCCAAGGAACATCCCAGATTGCCCCAGAGATTCACCCCATCCCAGAAACATCCCAGAGTACCCCAGGGATTCACCCCACCCAAGGAACATCCCAGATTGCCCCAGAGATTCACCCCATCCCAGAAACATCCCAGAGTACCCCAGGGATTCACCCCACCCAAGGAACATCCCAGATTGCCCCAGAGATTCACCCCATCCCAGAAACATCCCAGAGTACCCCAGGGATTCACCCCACCCAAGGAACATCCCAGATTGCCCCAGAGATTCACCCCATCCCAGAAACATCCCAGAGTACCCCAGGGATTCACCCCACCCAAGGAACATCCCAGATTGCCCCAGAGATTCACCCCATCCCAGAAACATCCCAGAGTACCCCAGGGATTCACCCCACCCAAGGAACATCCCAGATTGCCCCAGAGATTCACCCCATCCCAGAAACATCCCAGAGTACCCCAGGGATTCACCCCACCCAAGGAACATCCCAGATTGCCCCAGAGATTCACCCCATCCCAGAAACATCCCAGAGTACCCCAGGGATTCACCCCACCCAAGGAACATCCCAGATTGCCCCAGAGATTCACCCCATCCCAGAAACATCCCAGAGTACCCCAGGGATTCACCCCACCCAAGGAACATCCCAGATTGCCCCAGAGATTCACCCCATCCCAGAAACATCCCAGAGTACCCCAGGGATTCACCCCACCCAAGGAACATCCCAGATTGCCCCAGAGATTCACCCCATCCCAGAAACATCCCAGAGTACCCCAGGGATTCACCCCACCCAAGGAACATCCCAGATTGCCCCAGAGATTCACCCCATCCCAGAAACATCCCAGAGTACCCCAGGGATTCACCCCACCCAAGGAACATCCCAGATTGCCCCAGAGATTCACCCCATCCCAGAAACATCCCAGATTACCCCAGGGATTCACCCACCCGTGCCCACAGTTCTCCCTGTGCAGAATCACACCAGCCCAGGTGTTCTGTTGATTCCTATGGCTGTTCCAAGGGCTTAACTTCCATACCAAGATGGTACAATTAGTGCTCCAGCTCATTAATATCTTCTGTTTGCTTGCACCAGTCCTATTTAAAGGTTATTCAACAGGTTTCCTTTCTGTTTCATTTGCGTGTATTTAAAATTTCTGTTTCCTACTGCATATGTTCTGCCTGCTTAGTTTGTTTGAAATAACAGATTATTTTTTGTTTAATGAGTAACAGCTTTTTAAATTTATCCTGGAAACATTGATACAGAATCTGATTTTTGTATCTTTGATACACAGAAATTTGTTCTGAGAATTTGAGCAATGAAAATGAACTTCACGTTAGTTGTTTGTGTTTGTCCTTGTTACCACTTAATGTTAAATGAGCTGGACAGTAGAGATACAATGGATTACTTCCATTTAAAAAGCCCAGCCCATTTGGCTTTAGCCCATAAAATATTTTACTTCCTAAAGAACCAGAACATTTCTGCATATCTCATGACCTTTGTTTTAAAAATTGACTTTTTGAGAATTTTTATGTGTTCCAACTCTATCTTAGCGAGGAATCTGTATTTCTTAATCTTTTTCTGCCATCAGCTTTGGAGCATCTTCTTTGATGTCATACTTACGTTTTAGTTAATAAAATCAGCAATATTCTGCGTTTTCTTTCAAGTTGCTCTCAGCCTTACCCTTCTGTCTTTCCTTCTGCCTTCTTCTTCATTTTTTGCTGACTGCTGCCCTCTGTCTTCCTGTTTTTTCTTTATCTTTTAGAGAAGAGTCCTTCTATTGTACTGTTCCTATAACACCTGTTAAGAGGGAGGGATCAGGCTGGGAGAGGACAGAGGAGGTGAGGTTGTAAAAGTCTGGGCTAACTGAAATTTAGGTATATACGGTGCAACTTCAGTTCAGGCAGCCCTACACATATTTTCCAAAGTTTTAATATTTTAATCTTGTCAATTGAACAATACTCTTTGATTTTCATCTTAATCATGATGACTTTTGAATGAAATGTGAAAGTTTCATTTTTAGATTTGCCACTACTGTCAAGCAGAAATTATTGTAGGTATTTAACAAAAATTGAGGGAAATAGAAAAATTTGTGCTGAAGTAATGTTAAATTTGAGATATAATAACTACATTTAAAAAGAACAAAACATGATCTGTTCTTATTTCATTATATGAAGGGGACATTAATTGGAAAGCACAGATGGGTTTGGTGGCAACCTTAAATTTGAGGGGGTGGGTTTTGGGTTTTTTCCTCCCGTTGGGTTTTGACTCTGTCCCATTTTTGACATAGAATTTATGCCCGTGCCATACAGGCTCAGTGAAATTTCCATGATTTAAGTGATTGCAATTGTTTGCTTAAGCTTTTACATTTTGGCAGTTTATAGTGAGCGCATTTGATTATGTGGACCACATTAGTTTGTCCATTTGTAGCTGAGGTTGTTTAAATTATGATTTCAGAATTTGTTTGGAAGCAACAGCCTCGATGGAGGAAGCAGCCCTATGGTAAAACCTAAAGGAGATAAACAAGTGGAATATTTAGATCTGGACCTAGATTCGGGAAAGTCTACCCCACCTCGTAAGGTAAGCAGATGTTCAGCTCCTGCTTTTGTGCCATCAGGAGTTCAAAGCTGCCTTCAGTAAGATCTCTCAGTGGTAATTTCTCAAATGATTGGTGGCGAGGCAGCGTTGAAGCTTTCAGGGAAACCAGTGCTGGTTCTGTGTCCGTTTGGGACACCTGTGCTGTGAATTGACTTGGGCTGTTTGTGGCTGTTGCAGAAGAAGAACAGCGGCTCGGGCAGCAGCGTGGCGGACGAGAGGGTGGATTACGTTGTGGTGGACCAGCAGAAAACCCTGGCCCTGAAGAGCACGCGGGAGGCGTGGACGGATGGCCGGCAGTCCACGGAGTCCGAGACGCCCACCAAGAGCGTCAAGTGACAGCGCTGCCTTGGCCCTGGAGAGTGCAGAGAGTGAATTTTGAGCAATCGCAGAACCACAGCGGCAGCGTTGGTCAGCTCCACAGCACCTGAGTCCCTGGGCTGGGAGTCGCTTCCTCGCCAAATGGGTTGGAAGCCAAAAGACACTTTGAATATATCAAAGGAACTTTAGATCCTGAATTGGCTCTGTCTGGAAAAATCGCAGCCTGTAAATAACCTGTAAAATAATATTACTTAGGTTTCAGAAAACCTTTTGTTCTGTAGTTAACACATTTGTAGTATTACTGTGTTTATGCACTTTTTCAGTTACGATGTTGGTTCAGGTATTCACACTTTGTGTACCTTAATGTCTAATTAATCTGGAGAATTCTTTTTTCCTTACACTACTATTCCTCACAATTTTAGGTTAATTAAGCTACACGTAGAAACGGAAATTAATATTTGAACTTCATTTTAACAACTCAAAATTGATTTTGCAGAAATACTTTCACAATTGAATATTCTACTTGAAATGCCAAGAGACAACTTTTAGTTACATATTTGTTTATATTTAATACATACGAGATTATTTGGAAGTCTACAGGTTTACCTTCCTAACAAAAAATAGCTGTGAGTTAATAATAATGAACTGTACTGGGTTTAGACCTAAAATCCTGGCTTATATGTTAGTTGTTAGTGGTGGGACTTCTATTGTATTTTATTAATGACAGTGTTCTGTGTTCAATCAGTGAAGATTCTGCAGGGTGGGATCTTACACTTTCAAAGACTGAATAATTAAATGTCAAGTAAGCCTGCAAACCACTGATGGCATGCAGTAATATTGTGATCTCACACTTATTAACAAGAAATAACCTTTATATTATTTACAGAAGGTAGAGTATATAAATCAGGTACGTACCAAGCACTGTTGTGCTAATACACTGATCAGGTTTAGACAATGAGCTTTAGTTTTGTACTGTTTAGAAGTTCTAATGTCAGTTTTCAGTTCAAGATTAATGGGACAGTTTGACATTCACTTTTTGTAGTACTAGCAAAATACTGTGATTTTGAATTAGACATTAACTCAAATGGAAATACTATGTTTTAACACCATAGTGCCCTTCTTATGAGCTCTATTTTACTTTAATCTCCTGCTTGGCCTTATACTTAAATCCCTATGCAATTGATATTTTATATCTCTGTTTTTAAAAATTAGATAATGTACCTAAATTATCCCTTTGTACACCACTTGTTGCTATTTCCTGGTACAGGATTTTAAACTCTGTATACTGTGATCCTTTATTTTACTATGCCAGTTCCAAATAATAATCTGCCTTGGTTTAGAAACATTTTTTGTTATTTGGAAGAAGATAAAATTCTTTAAATACATGAATGAGTTAGGTCTAGATAGAAAACTTACTAACACTTTTGTTTTATACAAATACCCTCAATTAAGTGGTTGATTTAATTTTCCTGCCCAACTGGGGTTTTTTTTGTCCAGATCATTTAAAGTTGAGCTTAAAGCTGCATTGTTTTCTGGCATGTTGGCCTTCGTACTGTGCCTAATCTACCATTGGTTGTTTCTCTCCCTCACAGCCACAATTTACAGTATGTAAATTATCTTCTTCCTAACAAATGTTCTTTTTAAATTAGTAATATTTTGATGCTTTGAATGTTCATTTTAAAAAAAAAGAAACTGAACACAATGCATTTTGAGGTGAATTTTAAATAAATCAAGTTGTTCTGTTTTGGTGTGTAAACTCTGTCTTGCAAAGCAGCAAACGGATGTCAGTGTGTCTGGGAAGGTGCCTGGATCCAACCCCATTTTTTCAGAGTTGTAGATGTACAGCTAGAACAGTTTTTAACTTGAAGCCAAATAATGTGAATTCCCACTCCTCTGGGAGCCAGGAAAAAAATCAGTCTCCTAAGCCAGCCTCTCCTGCTGAGCTAGTGATGGGAGATGGGTTTGCTCCAAGTTTGCTGGTACCAGTCCTTGATTTACAGATTGCACCTACTCTTTCTTCATTCAAAATTTGGCAGGATTCACAATGTTATTTGTTATTATGATTGAGGATCCACTCTTAATTTCTAGGCTTTTCCCCTTCCTTTTGTTAAGGAAAACAGGAGCTTCCCCACATACAGACAGCGTAACATTTTCTAAGTATCAGTCTACAATTTCTCTTTAATTAGATTTCTAAGCAGTTTTCTCCCCCATATTGCAGTGTTGCATCTTCCATACTTGCACGCTGTCCATGGTAAGTTCAGAATCAGAGGTGTGATATTAACTTTTGATGATACATCTCATTTTCACCAGGGAAGCTACAGGGGCTTCACAGTGCAGATCTGTCTGAGCCCTTGGATGGTCTGAGGGTATGAATATAAAATTGGAAATGTGACTCCTAAAGTTGTAGATGATAGAAGGCAAGTGAAGCTGATATCAGCCCTGTGTCACTCTCAGTTGCCAGCTTTGTGAGGACACTCTGCTTGGAGGCAAGTTGGTGGAAACTCAATAGATACTGGTGCAGAAGTAGCTTGTCAATGTTGCTTGTCAAGTGTTCTTTTTTCAAATAGGTAAGTTTTCTCTTGTTTTGCTCAAACTCTGTTACCAGTCGCAGATACAGTTTTCATTGCTGTATGTGTCATTATAAATTGCAAATATATATATGCAATATGTCTTGTACAAGTATACAAGATCTTGCTCTTAAAAATAGAAAGGAAACTTGGTGCCTTGTACACTAAGATGGACTTGAGAGGTGATTTGGTATCATTCCATGGAGTGATCTGAACATTTCTTTATCTGCTAAGTGCCAATAGCCACACTTTCACACACTGTGATATAATCACTATTACCTCATGAAGTGCAGGTGCAAACACAGCTGTTCTGTTCCACCAGAACTTTGCAATGTGACATGGGAAAAGGTGAAAATGTGGTCATTAGTCTTTTTTCTGTACTGATATTTGTATTTATGTAAAAAAATAATACCAAACCATTCATGTATGACAGTTGTGACGTAGTGCCACACCTAGGGAGTACAGACAAATTACAGTACGGCTGTTTTGATTAAGTAATTTAGAATTTATTGCTTCTTGTGGCTAATTAGGGAGTGATGGGCACCTCTCTGGCTTTTACAGTGCACTATGAGCCAAGCAAGATTTTTATCACAATGAAATTGAAGTTTAGCTATTACTGCAGCAGTGTGTGTGTGTATACACACACACACATATATATATATTTAGTACTCTTGCAAAAGTGCTTTGGAAACTTGGCAGCCCCAGAGAGAAGTTCCATTCCCTCCTTAGCCTACAGAGGTTTGTGTCATGAAAAGCGAATGGAGATTTATTTGCTCAAGGAGAAAGTTCTGCCATACAATATCAGTGTGCAATTTGGACAGCAATGGTGCCACTTCATCTGTTGAAATATTTTATACCTGTAGTTCTTAAGAAGCTCAGCACTATCCACAGGTGAACTTATATTTCGAGATTATCCTCCATATTTCCTAGATCTGCTCTTGATCTCTGTGTATTGCACCCAACTGCTTCTTAAATGTTAATTTCTTGTTGTTTGTTTATTTCTTGGGAATGCTAATATGGCCGTGACCACAGAAAAAGGTGCTTGTCCAGCAATTAGTGTAATAGATGTTCCACAAAAACTTTGTGTTGATTGGGTGTTGATGAACCAAACCCCGAGCAGTGAGGTTTCTGGATTTTGCCTTCACTGAACACTTTGAGTTCAGCTCTCAGCCTGACAAGGTGCAGAGTAGGGTACAAGAAAAGATGCTGAGAGGGTTGTGAACAATATCTTTGACATTTTAAGTTTTCCAGAATATGTTTATGGTTCCGTAGCCCTGATGTTAATTTTCAGTAGCAAAAACGGGAGGAGAACAGGTATTGGATGCATGACCAGTTGAAAGGTTTTTGCCATCTCATTAATTAAAAAGAACTAGACTGTTCTGGTGCCAGTGGTTTTCTTTCTAGATGGTCTAGAAATGAAGATTTCCATGTTTCATTAGAAAGGGATGATCTGTTTGCTTCAGCTTTTTTCTAAGCAGGTTAGCTGAAGTGTACAGTTGTGTAATCTGCTGTACACACACACAAAATGTTTAACTATAATATGCTAATGTGGAATAGAATAAAATCCTGTACAGTTAGAACATAAAGCACCAAGTTGGAAAAGTGGAGACTGTCAAAGTTTTCCTGCAATTATAAAGCCAGCACTTGTAGTAATCATCATGATTAGCTCTTGGAAATTCTCCTAGGATCTCTCGTCATTGCCAGGCCTTTTCCTAGTAAGTTGTATCTGCAGTGAAATAAAAAGAAAATGTGTGTCCTATTTTCAGAAAGGCCAATCTTAATAAGATTTTATTAAATGCTCTTTGAGGTCTGGGTTTAATTGGGGGGAGAGGGCTTGCACAAGGCACCCAGACAGCTTGATTGTTTTAATCACAAGGCCAGAAGAGGAGGAAAATATAAATATGCCTTATTTCCCCTGAATTCCTACCAGATTTTAAAATATGTAAGTTTTCATATTTTTGTGTGCTTTTTAGGGAATATACTTTAGAGGAAGGAATCACTACTTGCTTCCATGCACTTGTGCTGGTTTTTGCACAATTCTAAACTGTGCAGACTAGCTGAAGGTTTAAGGGTGTTTTCTTTCTATTTTGTGTTAGAGGTGAAGGATGCAGACCTGTGAGTTTGGGGATGCCTCAGAGTCTGGAGTTAACTGCATCAAAACAATGATTCAACCCTTTGCTGATGTGATCTTCATAGTAATACCTNAGTGATGATTCTTAAGACATTTTTGCCTTTAGTTCTACTCACTGACTGCCCAATATGAGGAAGCACAAAACAGACTTGGCCCTTGAACTTTTTAAAAAGAAGGGAAAAAGTGACCAGGATTTAGCCCCTCATACACCACATGGTGCAGGTGCCCCCATTCCAGGGCTCAGGTTAGAATTTGGGACACAGATCCACCAACAAGCTCTGAAAAAGTGGTTTGCTTAAAACCAGTATCAAGAGTTCAAGCAAAAATTTAGTTTTGGAGAGGACTGGTGGCTTTGTTTCCTCTATGTAAAATGAGTAGGATCATATTTAGGATATTTAAATAATAGGATCCCAAAGGATGCAAGCACCCTTTGGGACCTTTTCCAGCCTTCAGTATCAATACTATTGTTCACCCCAGTTTTTGGCTATCTGTGGGCTGTATTTTTTGGTATACCAGGAGAAGGGCTGTCTTTAAAGTCTGGGATCAAGAATCAGAAAACACTGGCTTCCCAACAATGTTTTAAGTTTAAGGATAAATTTCCAATGGATAGTTCTAAGATCTTGAGATTTTCCTTTATTAGGTGCATTGTGTATAAGGATGGAAACTTGAAATTAAGCAAGCAGTTATTATTCTGTAAATGGGATGTTATTCTGCTTTTAAAAAAGCCCAAACAAAACTTTTAAAAAATTAAATTATTTAGAATTATCCGTTCTGCACACACAATGTTGGACTTTTCTCTTAGTAGTTTTTACCTCCCTGTATCATAATGATCTGAAAAAATGCTGTTACATTTTCTCCAGGACACGTAGTTCTTTGGTGAAGTCGTACTTTGATTTCCTGTGTATTTCTGACAATAATTTCTCCCCAGATATTCTCTTTAATTAAAGGAGGGTTGAAAACCAATTACTTTTATAAAAGTTGCTCTGTTTTTTGTGAGAGACCAGAAGGTTTTTTTAATGTAGCAAATCTCTGTTGTGATTCAGAATAGTCACTACTGCAGAAAGGAATTCAGATGATGTATACAGAGCAGTGACTCCAAAGCATTGACTATAGGCTACAAGAAAAAGCATATTCATGTCTAAAACCAAATGCTCAGGAAATACCTGTGGCAGAAAACCCCCATAATCCACAGCACACACGAGGGTCCATCATTTTTCCAATAAAAGCTGTGTTGGAAGGCCCTGTATGTCCTATCTGTTCTGATACTATAGTTACAGGTAAGTAGATATTTATCAATGTTAAGTGACAAAGTATTTTTCAAAGTCTTTCATGACTGTTTAAGTATCTAAACACTGTGGGAAAAACTGGCCCAGATGACAACTGAGGAGAAACAGCAGCATAAGAAAAGCAAGATAACAATGAAAATCAGATTAAGATTGCAATGGCAGAGCATAAAAGTATGAAATTTGGGTGTAGAGGCAGATAGATACTTGTGTATATGTGGAATCCAACTAGAACTATTACTGAAGGGATAATGTAGTTAAAATAGAAAAAGCCCATGTAGTTAAAATAGAAAAATTAAAGTATTATGTCCTGCTTAAAAAAACCTCTTCTTCAGATTTATCCCTATCTTTCACTGAAGGTCTATGTCCAACTCTTAAAGTCACTTTTTGCTCTAAGAACAACAGCTGCAGGAGGAAATCTTGATGATCTCAAAGGCCTTTTCCAGCCTAGTTAATTCTGTGATTCTGAGGTCAGATGGTTTAACTGCTGTGCCAATAGTGGAGGGAAGTTTTGCCAAGAGTTTCCCTTGCCCTGTCTCACTGTGGTTGCAGCAGTGTAAGGTGGGCAGTGAGGTTCCTGAAAGGAAACAGGGCCAGGGCAGAACCTGGCTGCTGGGAGGGAGGAGAACCCGCAGTTCTGAAGAGGGAAGGATCTGTGTGTGTTTAATAAAGTGTTTGTGCATTACTTTTTGTACTAAAATGTATTTTACATATTGAAAATATCTGTATGTTTGCCTTTTGGTGGAGCCTTTTCAGTCATAGCAGCAAAGAAATTAAATCTAAAAGCGTTTTATTAATTCTGGGTTTTTTTCTGTGGAAGTGCTGCTTGTTACAGAATCTCCATTCTTTGAGGATTTCTGTAATGAGTATCAGCAGTTGACTCCATATGGGGTCACTCTTTTTTTGCATGGGTAAATGTTATTGATCAAAGGGCTTGTTTTGAACTGGACACAAGCAGAGTCTGATGTGCTATCTGCATGCCATGTTGCTGTTATCAAATATTCCCTGGTTTGTGGTTGGGCGCAATTTGAAAGACTTTTGGTCTTTGCATGTCACTATTTTTGTAGTCTTCTTTTTGAAGATGCACACAGAGCAGGCTTACAGTTTGTTTAAGCACAGCAGATAAAGTCTGGGCTGTTTATTTTCTGTGGAAGTTTAATTTTACCAGGATGGCTACACTGTAATTTAAACAATCTCAATGTCATCTTCATGGTATTCAAAATGTAAGGAGCACATGGATGAAATTTACACACCTAAATATGTTAAACTCTAAAAAGTTTCCATTGCATTAAGGAATCTGCTGAAATTAATAAATGGTATCGCTTGCACGTGCTGGGGTTTTTTTGTGGGGGATTTTTGTTGGGAAACCGAGTTCTCACCCCTCTCTTACCTTCTTGAACCCAAATGAATGTCTCATGGAGCAACCACAAACAACTCTATTTCGCTCCTTTTGTTTCCCAAATTTTGGGAAGATGTACAGTTTTGATACATGTTCAGCAATGCCTATTAGCATAATTGCTACTAATAGTATTAGAGTTGGTTTTACTTGTGGTGTTTCAATTTCTTGTTTAACAAGAAGTCATTTGAAGAATATTAATTAAAGTTATGATTGCTCAACTAAGCAACAACAAAATTGCAAGATGTGTCGCCCGAGAGATTTGACAGAAATCTGTAATTAAACAGCTCTTTACTAACTTCATAAGCATGTCAGTAATTAGTTGTCTCTACTGTTGGGTACTGGCTGAGGGAGGATTTCTTGCTTTATTGTGTATTTGGCCATAATGTAGGTGTTCATCACATCAGTAAACTCTGTCATGAACCTCTTTATGCCAATCACTTGTTTTAAAATTTTTAAAAGTTTAATAGTCATAAAATGGTTATAAAAATAATACAAATTACAGCAATAAGAATTCGGACAGTCAGAGTTAGGACAATAAAAAAGCAATTACGAACGTTCAGATGCTTTCCTAATAAAAGCATGTCCACTAACAAAGGATTAACCCTTAAAAGCAAGAGCCTGTTGCATATTCCTGTATCTCATACATGATGCAAACATTCCTTTCAAAGTAGGAACATTCCTTTCAAACAATTTCTGTTTATTTCAACCGCCCCTTCATCTTGTAAGTCATGGTTTGGCTCCGTGCAGTCTGAAAGGAGGCAGAAGAAGTGTGGTTCTTCCCGAGAAGGAGGCAGTAATTCTTCTCTTTGGGATTTTAGTGTCTCGTTACTGTTATTACTGTGTGAAGTATTTCTTGATTATCTTACCCATTCCTTGAGCTAGTAAGAAAAGTATCTTACATCACATCGTTTCTATTTTAATGTTATGTTGTTCTAACATAACACATATAATATTCATTTTAATATTTGCAAAAAGCCAAGCCAATCATATAATATGCATTGCAGCACAGGTTGGATTCAGGAAAAATCATTCCCCCATGGGGAGGCTGGGCCTGCAGGAACAGGCTCCCAGGAAAGCGGTGACAGCCCCGAGCTCGGGCAGCGTTTGGACAATGCTGGCAGGCACAGGGTGTGACTGCGGGCCGTGCCCTGTGCTGGACTCGATGATCCTTGGGGGTCCCTTCCAGTCGGGATATGCTGTGATCTTACTCAGGTGTGAAACCTGGTGCCTGCCCGCATTTGACCCGAAGTTGTTTGTCCAGCCCTAAATCGCAGGGAGGTGAGGACTCCGCAGTTACAGAGACGAGTTCCGCTCCGTGCCCGCCCTCAGAGCCCCCGCAGTCCCGGTGGGATCCCGGCCGATCCCGGAGCGCTCCGTGCCCGCCCTCAGAGCCCCCGCAGTC
>WBNQ01009957.1:1732-25808 GCA_013401375.1 Spizella passerina
TGAGTGTACAAAAAATTTGTTGAGTTTGCTGATGGGTTATTTTTTTGCTCAGTGAAGTGCTTTATTTCAGTTCAGATTCTTACTCTATGAAGTAAATCAGTAATATATGCTAAATAAGAAATACATTCTTTTTTCTATCTCAAGACTGAAAGTATAAAGCAAATTAATCAGGCTTTAATCTGTAGCTTTGTAGGAATCTGAAGCTGTTTCTCCTGAATGATTGCTGCAAAGTTTTAGACTATATTTGATTTGTCAACAAGAGCTCCCCATTTAGTGACAAGCTTTTGCTGAGGGAAGTGTATTTATGTACTGTTTAATTGCAGGCTGCCAACTATGGAAGTGTCACATAAGCAGAAATAAAATGCATGAATGTGAAGTTATCAGGGCTGGCTGTGTTTTCTCAGATTTGAAGCTAATTTTGAACATGTATTAGAGCAGAGCTCTGAGAGCATCATTGAATGGAGGAAAACAGTCCACCTAGACTGAGCGTAATTTGTCTCAGTTCTGTGTCTGTGTACTGCAGGAGATGTAGGCATTAATGGTATTGCTCTCTGTTAGTGGGTGTTTTCTCTAGGCAACAAATGAACTAAGTTTGAATATTGCTGTGGTAGAACATTTTTGAATTGTGACCAGCATGCACTTTCATCTCTTTAAGTTAAAAGTATTAAAATGCAGCCAGTTTCTCTGTAATTAACAACAGTTTTGGGAAGTGATATAGCTGCAACTGCTTTACAGTTGAAGAAAAGAAGATGCCAATGTGACAGTTTTTGTCCCCCTCTCAATTCCAATTACATTGCTTTTGCTACAATGTTGCTTTTTTTTTTTAAATTTCAAGTATTTCATATTTGCTCCTTTTTGTGTGTCTTTGCTGCTGTTTAGAAAATGAAGTAATGAAACAAGCAGAGACATCAAGATCCTATAATTTATTCTGGTAGAATTATCAAAGAGTACATTAATTTTATTTACATCCTAAATGAAAATCTGTTGAGTACAGTGTGAATTCTGTGTGTGTGGCAAAAATTGGACCTTACATCAAATGCTTGTAGGACTGCAGCATTTGAAATTGGCTTTGGGGAAATTGGCTTTGGGGAATTTATGTGTGATTGAAAAGTGTTATTTATCATGTCCTGTCTTCAGATTCCATCACTTTGATCGATTGCTTTATTTTCTTAGAAAAGCTATAAGAAATATGAAGTGAGGATGTAAATGCAAAAAATAACATTCTCAACACAGTGCCCATTTTGATGGATTCCTCACGTCTGTGTCTGGGACCAGTGCCCATCCAGTTGTTACTCTGAGTTTCCCCTTGATATGTATTTTACTTAGATAATTGTGCTGTGAAACCCTGCAAAGCTTAGAATAGAGAATAAGCATCATGCAGAGTAGCAGAGGTCCCTCACTTCTTGGTTTTATCGTCTCTAAGACTCACATCACCCTCACTGAGCGACAGCACTGTAACTTGTGCTTGCGCTGCTAGCCAGCAGTTCCCAAAGCTGCTGCCTCTCTGTGGATCCCTGCAGCCTTACACGGGCTTGGGAGCTTCTCTGAGGCCTTATGTGGGAGTTAGTTGGCCATGGAAGCGAACTGTGGAGCCTGCATTGAAGGTTTGGAAAGAGCTAAATCCCATTTCTGTGAACATCAGCGTACAGTGTTGTAACGTAGTTTTCATGGGATGTTTGCTGATGAGGTTACGCAGGTCCATAGATCTTTCTTACAATACTGTTTTAGCTTCAGAGTAAAGTATTATGTGTAGGAAAAGTCTAAAAGAGTTTAAAATAGTTGACAGCTTTGAAGATGTTCAATTTAAAGAGAGAAACAAGATAATTAAAAGGATTTTAATGGCTTTTTAGACCTTCTCAAAACAAGTTGAGTTTATTTAACAATTAGTGAGAGTTGATAGTAATTCAGATTGAGTTATTTCTGAAAAGTAGTACAGATATCTTTCAGTAAAGTCTCTGTGTAGAGCAAACTTAAAGTTGGCATTATGGAAACAGTTAAAAAGTAGGCAAAATAATTTTCAAAGGAAGGAAGGTTTGAAGGAAGTGAGAGATTCTTGAGAGCCAGAAAAGACAGTAGTGGGTAGGATGAACTAAGCCTTGGGAACTGCAATCCAAATATTACTGACTGGTTTTAAATCTGTTTTTGTTTTACAGGGATGTGGTAAAAAAATGTACACTTTCTTGAGGGGGACGAAGCAGTTGCAAGTGCTTAGATTCCTAGGAATCTCTATTGGAGTAATGCAGATCCTGGCCATGATCCTCACTATTACTTTGCTGTGGGCTCTGTACTATGACAGAAGGGATCCCAGAGCAGATCAGATCATGGCACTGAAGAGTGATACCTCGCAGGAGCTGTCATGTCATTCCATGGAGCTACTGAAACCAAGCCTCACCAGGATCTTTGAACATACATCCATGGCAAACAGCTTTAGTACACACTTTGAAATGGAAGAGCTGTAAGACATGCGATGAATCTGCGAAGTCACAGAGGATTTTTTGTGTTGCTGTTACTTCTGTTCTGCTCCATCAAATATACCAGTCTTCTTATGTGTTGGAAACCAGCTAGTGAATGGAAGTGAGGAAGACCAGCAAAGAAAGATGAGCCTGTTGCCAGCGTCGTAGCCATGCCCTCGGCTGTGAAAGAGAGTTGATTTTGTGTGTTCATTGTTTAAAAGGCACTCATTCAGTTGGGCACAGTAATACTCGTTGGCACAAGCTGTGTGAAGTGTAAAACACTGACTCAATCACAGGTAGACTGAACCTGTAAGGAAGCATCATGGGAAGGGAAGAGAAATATTCATCTTCTGAAGAAACAACTGTGCTTTGAGCAAACAAAATGTGACTTCAGCTGAAATTGACTTTTAATAAGCCATTTGGAAAATGTCTTTATCAGGGATCTATGTATGTATAATTGTGTGTTTTCATGTGTGCATGGAAAGCAGAGCTACAATTCAAGTTAATACTTGGATTTAAAAATTTGCAAGATTTGTAAAAAGGGCAAGATTTTCTTTTTTCTAACAAAATCTTTATCTTAGTTTTTGTTCTTAAAGATGTTCTAAAACTTCTATTTTTATCTAACATAATGGGTTTTTTTAGTTTTAAATATATTAAACAGGGATTGAAAATAAAACTCTTGCTATGGACAATAGACTTCAGTTTTCTGGAGAATTCTTCCTTCAAACAGTTTGTTCTGTGGACTGTTTCTTAGTAAAAAGGAAGAAAACCTTAAACATTCTTGGCAAAATGGGAATCAATATGGGAGTAGCACATTTTTATAGATAAATCTTTTCTCCTGTCCATGATTCCCCTGCAGCTAGAGACAAAAGACTGCAGGAAAAATGCTTACAGTTCTGGATGCTATTGCAATAATTGTAAAAGTACACAAGGAAAAATTTTACTTTGGTGAGTGCTTCATTAAGAACTCTCTGGTGGCCTAAAATTCCAGCCAGAAACAGATTAAAATGTATTTATTGAGGTGGGGAAAGTGCATTTTACTGTATTTTGATGAGCAATGTCTATGTCATAGGATTATTTTTACAATTGGCCACACTCTTGAGATATATATTTGTTCCATTGAGTATAGTAGTTTGTGGCAAATGGGCTTTTTAGATAATATTACATTAAAAATTAGTTCATTTGTTTTGCAATTTGTAAAAAAAAAAAAAGAAATCAAGGTGTGATTTGGCAGACAATAAAATTACTTTTCTCTTAAATTCTGTAATAGCTTTTGTTTTTTTAGTCCTAGAGTGGGAGTGCTTTGGATGGGCATTGGGAAGGTCCTCCTGCTAGTGTGGGTTAATTTGATTTACCCATTCCACTTACTCTGTTGTGGAGAAACTGCAATGTTAGTGCAATTTTCTTTTTTCTTTTTTATTACTTCTGAGAAAACTTCTTAAGGGCTTGTGAAATTAAGCACTTCAGTTGTGTGGGCTGTTTGCTTTTCCGCAGTCTGCTTCTGGGTATAATTATTTCAAGGGTACTATTGCAAGCAAGATTATCTTTCTGCTTTTGTACTTCTATAGATGCTAATACTTTTTTTGGGAGGTAAAAAGAAGATAAAAGGAGAGATCATCCCAAAGTTTTGCTTGGGAGTGTCTTTGTCAGGAATACATTCTTATGTTCTGCTTGGGAAGCCTTGTCCCGCTGTTGCTGCACAGGCAGAGCTGAGTTCCACCCTCCCACTGCTCAGCCTGGGTGGTGTTGCCTTAGCTAAGGGTGAGGTTCCTGCTGAGGAGCAGCTGTCCAACAAAGTCTGCATGCAGGGCAACTCCAGGCTCCAGAATGCTATGCTAGTGGTGCTACACAGTGCATTGAGTCATCTGTTGCCACTGTTTAAAAATCAAAGAAAGTCCATAGAAACCACAAAATGGGAAGTCTTGATTATGGATTACGTATACACAGCAACATTTGGTAGTGAATTACTACTCAATGTAGGGAATTTCACTTAAATAATGTAAATAAAGTAATGTAAAAAGAAGTATAAAATTCCCTTTTTCAAGTAAGTCTCAGCCCTTAAAGTTTTACTCCAGGAGTGTCTGTGGAAGCCGTGTTTAGCCATGCTTCAAATATTCCTGGTCTTTCCATACAAGGGCTGTTCAGACTGTCATGGGGGTTGCCTGTGTATCTTCTAACCTGGATATATTCTAACCTGCTCATCAAGGAACAAACAGGGCAAGCCAAGCTAGGGGATTGCGTTGGGATTTAGAGATATTTAGAACCCGGGTCATTTGGTTTTAAGCTGTCTGGGTGTGAGGAAGCCCTGCCTTCAGGTGTAATCAAGTTTCTTTAACAGCAGAGAATTGCTTAGACACAGAGTCAACCTCCCAAAGCAGTGTTTATGGACCTCCACAACAACAAACATTTGCAGTCAGGAAAACCTCACATGGGCTTGGCTACCCAAATCCTGAGCCTGTCTACATTCTGCGAAAGAATATTTCTGTTTTGAGTATTTAACTGCATTTGCAGAAATAGGTCTCATTTGTAAATTGGAACACTTCAAGAATTTTTTCGTTGACTGCTCAGGCTATGAGGTGCCTGCTTTTCTAGGGCTTCTTCAAAGAGCCTTAAAATTAATTGGCTAGGCTGTGGTGAGCCTGCTCTTTTCCTGTAGAGCTTTAGATTCTATGTAGGAGAGAGGCTGCTTGGCAAGACAGGAACAACATTTAGAGATACTTGAGGCAGTGAAAACTACTTCCTCTTATTTCCTTTTTCCTCAGTTTTACAGGAGTACTTGGAGAAGGATGGTGTGGTTTTTGTTCTCCACAGCATGAAGTGTAATGAACTAAATCTTTCTTGTTGCAGCAAACAACTACAGAGATGCTCCTTAACATTTTTCAGAGATCACTCAAGGAGTGCAACTGTATCAGAAAAAGGGGTCACTTCCTGCCAGCACCGAGTTTCGTGTTCAACCCAGTGACTGTACCAAGTCCATGGGACTGTGCCTGTTGCTGTGGGACTGAGCATGCTTTTAGGAGGCAAAGATCACTGTTTCTGGTCCTTGGATCTGGTCCTGGCATTGATTCATCTGCCAACAGGTTGTATGACAAGATTTTTGGAAGGAAAGAGCTATATTTTCTTCTTTATTGCTTTTCATTTTGTAAAAGCATATATGAATATAAGGAAATATATAAAGAATGAATAGTAAAAAGAGAGACTGTTGGTTACAGCAACTATATAGTTAAATGTGGTGGAGGAAGGGATTTATAAATAGCTTTTAAAGTTTTTATTGTGAAAGCATTGTATTTGGTCTCAGAGCATGGTGCTAATAATGCTAAAGTTTCAAGCTCAATCCCCATATGGGCCATTCACTTAAGGGTTGGATTTGATCCTTGTATGTCCCTTCCAACTCAGAATATTCTATGATTCTGTAAGCTGTGCAGAAAAACACAGATTATTAAAATCTTACAACATCGACACACTAAGGGTTTGCATGGCACAGTAGTGGGGAGGCTATGGGGTGATTTCTCTGAGAAGCTGAGAAGCTTCCCCTGTGTCTGACAGAGCCAGAGCCAATCAGCTCCAGCACGGACCCACTGCTGGCCAAGGCTGAGCCCTTTGGGGACAGGGGTAACCCCTCTGGGATAGCTATTTGAGAAGCAGAAAAAGTGGTTGTGGTAACAGCAAGTGCAGCTGGAGAGGAGTGGGAGGAACTGCTCTGCAGACACAAAGGTCAGTTAAAAAGGAAGGGCAGGAGGTGCTCCAGGCAAAGAGCAGACATTCCCCTGCAGCCAGTGCTGCAGCCCATGGTGCAACAGCCTGTGTCCCTGCAGCCCAGGGAGGTCCATGGTGGAGCAGAGACCCACCTGCAGCCCGGGGCAGCCCCACACCAGAGCAGGTGGGTGCCTGAAGGGAGCTGTGACCCTGTCCTAGCCCCCACTGGAGCAGGACCTGTGCAGAGAGGAGCCCATGCTGCAGCAGGTCTGATGGCAGCTGTGTGTGACCCTGGGGGGGACCCATGCTGGAGCATGAAGAACTGCAGTCCATGGGAGGGACTCTCTTTGGGCATCTTTGTGGAGAAACATCTCCCATGGAAGGAGATGTTTGTCCACTGGAGAAACATCTCCTTCCTGGAGGTGTTTCTTTACTGGAGTCTGTAAAGGGTGTGAGGAGCCTTTCCTGGGAGAAGGAGGGAGCATCAGAAAACACATGATGAGCTGACCACAGACCCCATTTCCTGTCTCCCTGCATGTCTGAGGAGGAGGAGGTAGAGTTCAGGAGTAAAGTTGAGCTTAGGTAAAAGGGAATGATGGGGGAAAGATGTTTTATTTTTTATTACCCTATTTGGATTTGATTGGTAATAAATTGCACCAAGTGAAGTCTGTTTTTCCTGTGACAGCAGTCAGTGAGTGATCTCTCCCTGTCTATAGCTGAACCCAAGATGTATTACTTTGTTACATTTTCTCTTCCCTGCCCAGCTGAGAAGGGAACAGATAGAGTGGCTTTGGTGGAAATCTGGCATCCTGCCAGTGTTGTCAGCCCACATCAAGCATTGCATTTAATTCATACAGAATGCTATTGTTGAAGTGAGATTGTATCTAAAACTTTCCAACTTGTGTATGATTGACTACTTCCTGTTTAAAAAAAATGTGATGTCCTAAACTTTTGAGAATTTTTATATATCCACTTCCTTTTTATTCACCATTCCCCCACTTCAGTTGTTCCTTGTGCGTAGATACTGTTAAGTAGACACCTAGATGATATAGGCAGGTAAGAAAATAAGCTGCTGGATAATTCCATGTATCTTCTGGACATTGCCAGTCTGTGTTCACTCCTGACACTCCTCCTCTTTTAGCCACATGTTTGTGTATCCCATCAGCTGATGGCTCCTCTAGAACAGGTGATGGTCCTAAAATATTCCCATAGACAGTTCTAAAATAAAGCCCTGGTGGGCCTCAGGTGCAGCAAAGAGAGCTTATGACCTCCTAACCACGCTCCCTGCCCAAAATTTAGTGATCCTGTGGCTTCAGTAATTTGTCCTCCTCCAGATCAGCTTCCTCTCTGAAGGCCCCCTTCTCTCTGCAGAAGCTGAGGCTGCATTGGGTTCTCTGCTCTGAAAGCCGCCTTTTGGTAGCCAGGATGCTTCCACCAAGAGTATATCCACAACTTCAAAATGTAAAGTGTACATTGTCAGTTTGCCTTCTGTGGCTATTTTATGAGAGGACAGTTGTTACCAAAAATGCTCTGGGATGGTTCACAGACAGGTGTTATCTGTTATCTTTCCCCACCATCCAGAGCAGTGAGCTCCTCACAGAGGCAACCATCACGTGTGCCAGGGTGGATCAACATCATCTGTACCTAGTTACCCTTCATTGGTGATCCATGGTGTGTTGCTACCTGCTCTTAGGCTACAAATAGAGTTTGATCTTCTCTGTGCACTAGTATTTTATCAAGGGAATTTGATAGCAGGTATGAGAAGTTCAGCAGAGCAGTTTGGTTTTTGGATGTACACAAGGGACATTTTTTAAAGTACAGATAAAGAGGTGGAGTTCATACTGCTGGAAATGTTCAAACTGCTGCTCCAATTTTCTCTGCTGCTGCAGGCTGGGAAGGGAAAGGTGATGGTTGGTCCCTCAGGAAAAGGGCAACTCTGCAGTGGAGCTGTGGCATCCTGGCCTTGATGGTTCTAGTATGGTTTAGATACACTCATGTCTTGCCTGGAAGTGCTATCTAGGATATTTGCTGACTTCAGATTAAGTGTTCCTTCCAAATTATTAGAGGGGAAAAAATTTTCATTAATAAGTTATTGCAAAACCAAGTTGACCCATTCAAGCATGCAGATGTTTTATTTAAATATTCCTCAAATGTCTATTTATTCAGCATAACACGTGTATTATGCTGCCTTCTGAAATACGATATATGACTGTCAAACGAAATTGTCAAAACAACAATCTTGGTTTCTTTGTATGATACACAGAAATAATTACATTTCATGTACAGTACAGATGCATTTTACACAGTCATCAACAGTCATTCACTACCAAAACAGCATTTAAATCACCTAAAACACCAAAAAAATGTGTATTTCCCAAATTCAGAATAAATTAATGGTTTTGCATGTGACGTATGTAAATAGGAGACAAGACTGGAATTCTGAAAAATCATACTAAATCATCTCTTAAGCTGCATTTTAAAAATGAAAATACAAGTTGCTTCAGGGGTATAACTGTTATGCAAGTGTATTGCTGTAGTGTGTTCTTTCTAGAGCCTATGAACAGGAGAATAAAGAGCTTTTAAAAGACACATGACCTGATGGAGTCAGTAGGTTTCCTGGGTTGTGTGTAGTCTGTACCAAAGCAGGTTTAGTAACTGCCCCTTTGCATTATTTAGCTGATACAACTAGTCATGAGTTACCACATGACATAAAGAATTTGTTGCAGTTTGCTGACATCAAGGCAGTTTTTATATCAATAAATGTCTGGCAAAAGGTGGGGACCAAGTATGAGTAACCATGTGTAGAAGTAGGATGCAAGTGAAAAAACTGATGTGTTCTGCCTCTCCTTTGAATCCATTAGAGTTTATGTAACCTACCAGCTTCAGCAGATCTGCTGCAGGGTGGAAGAGAGAGCAGTGCTGGGTCATGGATGTAGGCAGGGCTGCTCAGAGCACAGCCCATGCTTCTGCTCTCTGATGTTGGAAAGAAATGCAGAAGCTCAGTTTACAACGAGTAAATCCTTCTGATTTGAAAAAAAAATGGGAAGTTAATTGCAAATTACCAAGACTGCATTAATTTCAGAATAAGTAAATGATAAGATAAAAGAGTAATGAATGGCATTATCTACTCTTTTTACTTGCAGTTTAATTCTAATATGTGATGCTGTATTTTGGTGTATATACTGTAGCATGATAGTCTATCATCTACTCTTCACTGTTGACAGGTAGAGAGAAAGACCAGTATTTGTGTGCAAGAAAAAGTGTATCATCAGCAAGTTTCAGTTTTTAGTGGGTATTTTAATGTAAATTTTCAGGTCAGTAGAATGCTAGCAAATACTATACTGAAACATACACTACTCAAACTATTAAATAACTGTGTTAATCATTTATTGTAATGGCATCTAATGCACTGAGCGTTTTGATTTATATGCATATTTTATTTTGCAGACATGCAATTATTTCTGATCCAGTGTTTTTGATGTATATATGTATGTATTGATATGCACATATTCTGTGTATATTTGATGTATATGATGTATGGTATGTCATGAATATAAGAAGCATTATGATACATCCAATGTACTGTCATGAAGAAAAATTACACTTTTTTATCAGAAAGTTTCTGATAATATCAATGTCTTTTATAAATGAAGCCAAGAAGCCTTAACTTGTAAAGCCTTCATATTAGCTTTTAGGCCTGCCCATGTAGGCAAATTCCAATTGAAATCAATTATATTTTTATAGCTTTGGGACTCAATCCATTATTCTGTCATTGTTCTTAGGTAACTGAATATTTTTCACACAATATAAATTCTCAAACAAGTTTGAAGATGCAAGTTTACAGATAATTACAAAAAGAATTTAGCCATCATTTTAACTGAAAGTCTTTCAGTGTCTTCCAGTGTAGCTAATACTCTGGATGCTGCAGGATGTAAGAAAGAAACCATTTGGAGACAAGTGTTAGCTGATCCCCAAAACACATTTTTGGTAATTTTAATTCAAATAGGATTGCTCCTGTAGCAGTTAACTGTGACAAGAAGTTTGCTCTGAAAATACAGAAGTAGGCAAGTTGTCTATGGAAGAATGGACTGTTGATTCATCAGTGTCCTTGAAATCCCAAATGATACAGTTATGTTGGAGTGGGCAATGAAGTGTCAGAGAAATAGAGAACAGTGAACAAAAGGAGCAATGGCTGAATAGCAATTTGTGGTGCAGTTTGGCTGTAAGATTATTTAAATGTTTGCCATTAGAAGTTTATAGTGTAGATAAAGTTGTGTAAAATACCTTAAAAAAAAATCCTGATTCCTGATACAACAGGTGTACAGTGACTTATTGCAGTTGTAACAGTACCTAGGAAGCAAGATAAAACAATAGTAAATATTGAACTAACTGAACACCTTTAGTTCACTAATGAGTGTTTGAGTAAGAAATACTGCATTTTTCAAAGGGAAGTTATTTGTACAACTACCATGGAACATTAACAATCAGCTTGTTGTAAGTGCACGGAAATGCCCCTTTCTACAGTATTATTTTATCATGCCTAATCTGAAAAACAACAAAAGTAAACTGAGATCACAGCTTCAAATAATTTCAGCATGCATTATGGTTGTAGTTCTTTCAGTCAGTACAAACATATTTCATATGAGCATTTTCTCATTCATTTTTTGACAGTTCTTCAACAAGTTTGTGGTTTATTAACAGGGAAAGAAAAAGACATGTTATCAAAATGTTTCTTGTTGTTTTGCATTCAGCAGGAACATAGGTTTCTATTTTTTCGTTTGTGTTTTTTTCTAAAAAGAGCTTTCATGATAAGAAGAAGCATCAATGGGGACATTTCATTGTGCTCATATAGTAAGTCAGGATGGTCACAGAAGATTCCACCGCGCATCAGTTCGGACAGGGGGTAAGAAACTTCTTTTGATTCGCACCCTATGACACCAAAACCCACAAAGTTTATTTCTCCTGAACCTCTTGCTCTGCAGCCACTGGCACGCTCGCCAAGGGGCGTTGTCTTTGTCAGCTCTCTTATTCCTCACGACTCGTTTTTCACTGCTTGAGCTCAGCTTGCAAGTGGTCTTTATGCTAATTTATAAATAATTCTTTGTTTTATAATGCAGATACTCTGACAATGTTTCCTCCCGAGTACTCGGGAGAGTCTGGCCTATCATCTCCTTCAGGTGTGGTGACTGGAGGTGTTGGGATGCTGATTATTGCTGTAGTGACGTAAGGCTGCTCACAGTTTAGTTTAACGCACTCTTCCACTTTGGCATTTAAGCTGGAACGGCTGGAGGAAGAAACAAAAATCCATGAAGAATGAAAGTCCACGTTACCACAAACCTCTTGAGCCTGATTCCATTCCCTCAGCCAGCCATCTCCATGCTGCCCCACTGGAGAGCTCTGAGTACAGAGCAGCACTACCCCACTGGACCCCAGCAGCAGGTGGTCCATGGCTATGCTCATGTCCATGCCCCTTTCTCCCTTCTTTCCCACCAGTTCAGCACTTCTCAGCCATCACCATTGCAAAGCTAGCATAGCCAAGCTGCTTACTATGCAGGAAAGTGGAAACTAAGGGCCAGACCAAGTCTCCGCATATTCCTCAATACCGTGCTTATTTAATAACATTTGGATATTAGGAATAGTTTCTTCACTGAAATGGCTGTCAGACATTGGAACAGGCTGCCAAGGGAAGTGGTTTACCCTTGGAAATGTTCAAAAGGAATGTAGATGTGGCCCTTGGAAACGCCATTTAGTGGTGAACATGGTGGTGCCAGCTTAATAACTGGCTTCAATGATCTTGGAGGTCTTTTCCAACCCTAGTGGTTCTGTGATTCTGTGTATATTCTGTTTTTACACAATGGTAAGACACTCTATTATATGCACTAATTAAATTTGTGTTAATATGTTCATGGAGTTGCTGCAGTACCTCCTCAAAGTAAAAGACTTGAAAAAGTCAGACTATTTCAAGGTGAAACCAGCATTTTATGCTTGTGTTTTTGTTTTCTAACACAAAGCTGCTGCTTTTTGTTTTTATATACATGGTATCTGGAAGTATGGTGCAGGCACATCCTCTAGCAGAAAAAGAATGGATCCAGGCAGAGTATTTCCTGAAAAACTAAGATAGATTTGAGCTTTGTGCTGGCCAGGAGGTTTCATTGCATAACAGCTGAAAATCTTTAGTAGTTTGAAGAGTTCCAAGCTGTTGGATTGTTCATGGAAGCAAAATCCAAATGTAATAACTATACAAAGGAAGCTATTCAAAATGTAGCTTAACAAGACAATCTCTATAGCAACTTGTACTGAAAATACTTCTTTTTTAAAGGGTGGCATGAGTGAGATCAATAGAAAACACTTCTGCATCTCCTGGGACCTTTGCTGTGTTTTCAGAGGTGATATTTGGATATATGTAAAAGCCAATACTTTACTTTTGAGAGTACAGGGACATTCAATAAATTACACACTCTTAAACTGCACTTAGCTCACTTTTGTAATAACTCCTCAAGCAAGGAAATACAGTTTTCTTATCCATTTCATATTTTTTTTATTTAGAAGAGTCTTCCTTATGACTTTGACACTTAGGACTCTGGGAATCAGTTATATTTCTCTGCTCTGCAGAAATGCAAGGAAGTCCCATTTTATATGCCTCTGAACCAAGAAGGGACAGACAGAGCACTTGCTCATCTCATATATCTAAATTTGACATTTTTCTGTGTGAAATTTTTCTTTTTATGCACATGTCCATAGGATGGGACATTTGGTGCTCTATTTTACGTGGGGTAAAACGTGGATGCTGTTTGCTGCAAATGGGGCACAGTAGTTTGTGAAGAGCGCCTGAGAGGGCAGAAATGGACAGAGAGGGAGACTATTCTATTATTTTGGATTAAGCTTGAAGAAAGGAAGCACAGAATATTTCAGTACCAGTTCCTCTTTTTAGATGAGTATTGGACTCTCATCTTCAGCCTCACCGCCTGCCTACAGAGGCCACAACCCCTTTGCATCAGTTCCCTACCAAAGCCAGGGGCCTCAGCCCCTGGTGCGCCCACACACATGAAGTACCTGTTGGACAGGGGAGTCCTCTCCACGCATCTGATCTGGATGGTGCTGAGCTCCTGCACGCTGCCGGGGCGGCTGCCGCTGGCGGCGGCGTTGGGGATGCGGTACGTCTTCTTGTGCCGCCGCGAGCAGCACGTGCCCGTCACGCCCGGCTGCGACGACAGCGAGGGGCTGTGGCTCGGCGGCCTGTTCACCGTGGAAACCTCCATGCAGCTCTCCTCGTAGACTTGCTCATCCACAAACTCGTGGTTCTAGCCCAGAGGCAGCCAACCGAGGGACAAAGCACACACAGGAAGATAATTGAAGTGAGCATATTAATGGTGATTGTTTAACGGCTTAAATTGACTCAACTGAATAAACTGGGAGAGTTAGCTTATTCTTGATTATAGTGTTTAGCCCATATTAGTCTGGGCTGAATACCAATACAAATGTAAACATTGGAACAAAATTAACAAGAAAATGTTAATCCAAATTATTTTGCAAAATAGCATGTGGTTGTAGTGTAGTTTGTATTATAAATATCTGTACAATCTTTGAAGTGCCACAAAATAGAGGATTATGTTTATTAATAAAATGCAAGGGGTGCTTTTGTAAACACTCTAAATGTCGGTTGAAAATAAATAAGATTTATTATATTGAACTATATAATATAATAAAATTCATAAATATTTTCCAGATAAGTTTATAAGACTTCCTTTTGAATTGCATCTTAGAAATCAGGGTCTGAAACAACATTTTTTGCGGTATGCATCTATGTAAAAGAAAAAACGTTTAAACAAATAGTAATTTTGATTAGAGGAGATGAGAGAGTTATTTGAAAGCATCCAAAAAGTTCCTATTGATTGCAGATGGATGTATGAAAAGTAGTTTAGAGGGCTGAGCATTTTAGTCAAATGAAGTCCTCTTTATTCATGCAGTCTTCACTTTGTCCTAGAAGGTTTTATAGGGGGTCGCAAAGATGAATCCAAATCCACTCAAATAACCAGTTTACATTAATTAATAAAGTAATTAGGGAGTATTTCACACCCAGCCACAATTCCCACATTTTCTATGTGCAAAAGAGTGTGAAATAGTGGTGTTGCTTATGGTGGCAAGGCAGGGGAGGAGATGCAGTTTTTATACTTATTTAAAACTAAGCAGAGATTGAAATATGTTTGCATGCAGTTTGAGAAAGCCTCCTTCTTCTAGAAAACTCTTTCTATTTACTGCTGGAGTTCGTCTGTGTATCCTGACAATGTTTTAGAGGAATTATTTAGAGAGCATTTTCTGGATTGTTTTACATTCTACTTACTCTCACATCAATTTTGTCAGCCTGTTGCATTTTTGTGTATTAGAATGAGGTAAATTACTTTTCCCCTAAAAAATTTTGCTCTAATTGGAAAGATGCTGATGTTTTTCAGAATTGCCATATGGGGCCAATATAAAATATGTGAACAAAGTAAAGAGAGTAACAACTCTGGCCAAGTGTTTGCAATAAATAGAAATACCTTTACAGGCATAATATTTTTATTTCCATTTTTTCTGTTCTTCACTCAGACATACATTTGTGTGAATTAAGAGGTGTTGAAGAATGTAATTTCAAGTGACAAGGAAAAAAAGAACTTGCTTGACAAATGACTTTTATAAGGCATATGCCAGTCACAATCAAAATTTTGAACATGATCACACAGTAGGCATAAAATTCAGAAAGAAAAATAACCTAATTGCTCTTGTGAGATTACATTCAGGGGCTTGCAGTATGTTTGCCAAAACTCTGTTATTTGTCTGATTAAAAGTAATTTTGCGCTTCCTAAAACCTTTATGGAGCAATGATTAAAGAGTTTTATTGACTGAACTTTTAATATAGAGTTGAAACACTTTGAAATGCTATAATGGCACAAGTTAATTGATTTAATTATACTTATTAATTAACTGTTCCTAAATTAGCTAAAAGTAATTTGTAAAATATATTTTTTAGTGCAATTAGTTTCATTATTAATGCAATCTTCACAGAATTCCATAACATTGCCTACTCTGCATTTTTGAGGGTGGGTGAGATCTTCTCCTATTGACTTTTCAGTGATAGAAAAGAGAAAATAATCCTTTTCTCAGTATCATGATGGTTATACCACAAAGGATAGTGAGAGTCTTAAGAAGACACACCATCCTTCCTGTTCTACAATGAACCAGAAACTTGCCAGATTCCAAATGCTGAGGGCCCAAAATATCAAGTTCCCACTAAAATTTTAAGAATGCATCATCTCCAGAATACAGCTTGGAACTGCTGTATATATTTTTGTGTTATTATATCATAGGAACTCAGGGCCAGTAGCAGAACCCAACAGAAGGAAAGAAGAATGTAGATTCAAGAAAAAAAGATAATAATTGCTTTACAGACTTCATTTTTAAAAGAAAAATAAAAAAAAAATGTTTTACAGACTCCTCCATTATCATTAGAGGAAAGGTGAAACTTTGGGAGGTGAATTCAGCTCCTACCAAATAAATAGAAAATGTTTTCCCTGATTTCTATGAAAGTTTGACAAGACCTGTGGTTATTACTCAGATTTTTAAATACGTTTACAATATTCTACTGTGGAAGAATTTTAAAGGCAAATTGCTATTATCAGGTTCTGTCCCAAAAATGTTTCAAAAGGACCCAGTGAGAATCTTAGCAAAATAAACCACAGTGTGCTCTGAATAGAAAGTAGTGTGCTCTGAATAGAAAGTAAGAGGTTCTATCCTACAGCACATTTTATAAAATTAATACTTGTAAAGTAAGAAGGGAGGAGACATAAGCACAACAAGCATATGGGTGATGTATTGCTAATTGACATAACAACTGGGCCCTTTTATTTCAAAGACATGCTGTCAGAAGGAGAACATTAAATTCCACACTTATATCAGGTTTTAATTTATCAAAATTTAGCAGTGTTGGTTGTGGGAAAAATGCTAAGTCTTTGTTGTTTGTTTGTTTTGGGGGGGGGCGGTATTTGGTTTGGGGTTTTTTTTGGGTTTTTTTTTTGAGAAAAAGCAGAATGACTTTCACAGTGATCTCCATCAAATATAGCAGAAGTTACATGCTATTATGTATTAGCATGTAACTTATTACATGCTGTTATTTATATGCATTGGGTATAAAGCCTTAAAATAAGATAAAATAGCTTTTCTTCCCAGTTAGCTGCTTTAATATAAAGGCTCATTAATTAGAAGAGAGAACTGGAAACATTCAAAACCAGGCTGGTGTTGCAATTCTCAGGAAAACACAGCTCTCTTTTCTTACCGTAGTTTTTTCCAGGCAGTGAAGCAGGTGGTGATGCTGTGTTTCAAAGGAAGAGCCAGATTTGCCAACAAAGGCCTGTTCTTCTTCATTGGAGGACTGTTGATACATAAAACTGTGTATTATTGTCAGTTTTGAACAAGAGGGTTCTTATCCAAATATTTGATCAGAGCTAATCTGGATCGTGCATGGTAGCGTAACTGCAACGCTTCGTCTACAAAGTATACCAAAAATTATTTTGCACTTTAATTTGCTTTTCCTTTTTTTAAAATCAAACTATTTTCCTTCCTTCCCTTGCACCTCCTTTTAAATGTTTCCATCTTAGTTCTTTTATGCATGGATAAAATAGAACTATTTACAAGTGCAATCAACACATAAGCTTTGAATGTTGGATCAACACATGTTTAAAATTTTAATCAATTTAAGTTACAGTAAAATATTTGTTCTTCCTGAGAATGTGCCTCATTTGAAGAAAACTAAAAATAGCTGTCCTCCCAGGATCATTTCATAGCACTAAAGAATTTGTGATACTGCTGCTTACACAAAAATTCATGTCAGTGATCCCAATCCACTGGGTTTACAAAGCATATAGCAACTGTTACTGACATAGAATGAAGAATTAAGTAGAAAGCATCCACTGTTTATTAATTGCTTTCATAATTATTCACTAGAAAGCAAAAAACCAAATAGGGGGGGAAGTGGGATAATAAAAAAGAATACAATTCAACCATGGGATATTTGAAATCTGCATGGTAATTAAGTTATTTGGTGTCTTTTTAATTCAAATATTTGAGTTCTTTCAAGCAGAAGAGGAAACAAGGGCTCTGACTGCTCATCTCTCATGCTAGACAGGACAGATAGACAGCCAGCCACTTCCTCCTCTGCTGGCTATAGGTTTAAGTATCCGGCTGTTTAACATGTATTGAGCAGAAAGGGCACAGAGGAATAAAAGCCTTCCTGTATTCCTCAGGGAGTAGCCTAAATGCCAGAAAATGGCAGGGATTAAAAACCACTCTGTCTGCAGTCTTTCTCGGCTGGGTGCAGCTCTGAGCAGCCAAGGGCTGTCTCCCAGAAGCGTGGGTGGTCACTGTGGGTCCCAGTCCCAGCTGCTGGGCCTGGCTTCTGCGGCAGTGGGGAGCAGGGCATTCACTTCAGATAACATTAGATTATAATGCATTTGAGGTAATCAGCAAGATTCTCCTTAAACCCAAGTAGGTGCTTTGAGGGAACACGTCACTCTGCAATACCCCTCTCTGCAAACAGTATTCAAGAGCTGCCTTTTCCTCTCCTGATGATGAAACCTGGTTTTGTCACCCACGTTCTTCCTGTTTAAAGCCAAGTGAGATTAATCCAACCCACCTCCCAAGAGGCAAATGCTCTGTACTTTGCTTAATGAGTTCTTCTACAGGATCTAACTCCAAAAACGTGGGTAACATTGAATCCAGCATTTCTATCTGGACATTTCCCTCATCTCTTAATACCCCACCATCGACTCTCACAACTCCCCTTAATGGTAGTAATTGTCCAGTTTATCCTTCCTTAATCTACCTCTAAAGATAACATTGCCCAGAGCCCCAAGGTGACTCTCTCTGGTGATAAGTAGAATAAACGACTGCTGGGCTGTCATTAAGTGGTTACTCCAGAGGTGGGGGGAACACAAACATTACCTGCTGCAGCTGGTTACTCAGCAAGCCATTCCGTTTGCTCTGCATGTAGGCATTAGCGCTCCCGCTCTTGGCGGCGCGGATCCGAGCGAGCCTGGCTTTCTGTGGAAACACACCAAGTGAAGAGTGACATTTGTACTCACAGCCATCTCCCCGTTTGTCTAAAACTGCTAATTGGAATCAGCTGCTTATGAATACCAATGTCACAGTGACTGACAGACTGCATGGCATCCATCCTCCAGGTGGAGCAAATCACAAGTGTCATCCCATTTAAAATGCATTTGGTAGAAGTTTTTATTTGTTTGTATGTATCAGCTACTAAGAACAAGGACTTTGGAGAAGGAATTAGACAGGTCAGTATGGAAGTGCTGCCTTTTTTGGTTTTGCATTGCTGCAACTGCCGCTTCTTATGTCTTGTAGGGCAGAAACATGGACATCCATTTCAGTTGCTATTGCAATGAAAATCTCTTTAAAGGGAATTGAACAGTTCAAAAAAAAATGTAATATTGTGACATCTATGAGTGGGTTTCTCAGAGTCTTCTGGGTTTTTGGAGTACCAAAATGTAATAGTGCTTTTATGCTGTCTCCCAGCTGAGTTCCTGAATATTTGCCAGACCATTTTAGAATCATAGAATGGTTTGGGTTGGAAGGGGCCTTAAAGGTCACCAGTTCCAAACCCACACCATGGGCAGAGATACCATGCACTACATCAGGTTGCTTAGGGCCCCATCCAGCCTGGCCTTCAACACTTACAGTGGTGGGGCATCCACAACTTCTCTGGCAACCTATTTCTGTGCCTCACCACTCCCTTAATAAAGAATCTCTTTCCAAAATCTAATATAAACTTGCCCTCTTTCAATTTAAAACCATTGCACCTTATCATGTCACTATCTGCCTCTATAAGAAACCTCTCTCCCTCCTTTCTATAAATTCCTTTTATGTAGTGGAAGGTTGCTCTAAAGTCTCCCTGGAGACACCTCCAGGCTGAAAAACACCAGCTCTCAGCCTGTCTTCATAGGAGAGATGCTCCAGCCCTTGGATTATCTCTGTGACTCTCCTCTGGACCTGCTCTAACAGGTCCACGTCTTTCTTGAGCTGAGGACTCCAGAGCTGGATGGAGCACTCCAGGTGGGGCCTCGCCAGGGCAGGGTAGAGTGGGAGAATCCCCTCCCTTGCCCTCCTGGCCATGCTGCTTTGGATGCAGCCCAGGATGTGCTTGGCTTTCTGAGCTGTGAGTGCACAGTGCTGGCTCACGTTCAGCTTTTCATCCACGAGGACTCCCAGGTTCTTCTCCACAGGACTGCTCTCAATTACCTCCTCTGCCAGCCTGTACTCATGTGCAGAATTGCTTTGACCCAGGTGCAAGCACTTGCACTTGAATTTTTTGATTTTTCATGAAGTTCTCATGGGCCTACTTCTCAAGTTTGTCCAGGTCCCTCTGGATGACAGCTCTTCCTTCTGTTGTGTCAAAGACATTGCTCACCTTTGTGTCATCTGCAGACTTGCTGAGGCTCACCTGATCTCACTGCTGGTGTCATTGATGAACATACTGAAGGGCACCAGTCCCAAGACAAAGCCCTGAAAGACACCACTCCTCACCAGCCTCCACCTACCCATTCATGTCTGTCAGTATAACCAGACTTAAAACTTACCATTTTTGGTCATAGACTGTTCACAATCTGATTTTTCAGAGATATCAATTACTGAGAGAAGTTTGTGATTTCTCAGGTGAGCCTCATTGCTTGTGAAAGTGACTTTCATCCAGAAGCTCATGAGTGACAGACATTTTGCATCCACTGAATTTCGTACGACACACAGAACACAGAATTAGGGGAAAACATGAAGAATGGACTCTCTCAACCATTAATGTGGAAAACAGAGGCTTTTATGGGATTACTAGGATGGCATCCTGGTTCTGTATTTTTTGTGGCTTGTTACATGTATAAGATGGAATCTGGGTTTACCTTCATTGTTAGATTTCTGATTCTGAAAGCTAAATGCCTAGCAGCATCTGGAATTAAATGGCTGCTGAAGCACAGAAGGAGATAGAGCAAAGCACTTAAAAATCCAACTTTGATATAGTAGTAGGGATTTTCATATCTGATGTTTAATTTGTGGACATTTTCAGAAAATAGAGAGTGTATTTTCCCCCCTTCCTCAAATTTCTGTGACATTAAATGTCAGTATGTGCTTAGAGAGGGACGCAGCCCAGTCACTGCAGCCACCAGATCTTTCTGGCATGATGATTAATAATTAACTGACTTAGAGGAATGGCTCAACACCACATTTCTTTGCACTCACAGCCTCAAACTCACAGATCTTCTCAAAAGCAAGCCAAGAAATTTATGACAGCTAAGAGGTAACATGGCTGAAATCTGGCTTCTGCTATGTCATGCATTTGTTATCATTTAATTGTTCTGAAAGGAAATAAAGTAAGGCTCTACATGTGGGCATCCTGGAGCCAAAAAGCTCACATGAGATGCTATTGATTGATTTTGTGATATATTACCCATTTTAAGATAACACATTCGTTTATTGACTTTCTTGGTGACCATAGCTTTTCCAGCAATGCAGTTAATGCATCTTATTTTAATGGTAAGGAGAAAAGATCCCCAATGACCTGGCCTGGGGTTCCCAGGAGCAACCAGTGTGGGGAACTGTTACAGCTCCCACCCTCCTGGCTCACTTGGGCTCTTGGGTGGAGCATCCAGGGCTACCAGCACTGCACGGGGCTCAGTCCCCAGAAAATAGGTTGTTTTCAAATGGTGCTCCTGTGATGCAACCCCAGCGTGCTGGGTTGGAGGGTGGGGGAAGGAGTTTTACCTGCACCACAGAATAGTCATGGGCTGGGACAAGTGCACTTGGTTATGTTCATAAATATATAAAAGTTTAGTCTTAGGAGCTCGAGATGCTTTAGAGGAGTCTCATAAATAAGTGATTTCAGTCACAAATATTTTAGCTGTGGTACATTTTAGTATACTCTTTATACATGGAGATTCATTAGATTTAATGAACAGACATTTAACATACATTAGTTCTGCTTTTCCTTTTAGCATGCATATTCATTTTCTCTTTAGTGATTGAAGTAATAATTATGGCACAGCATTGTTTAATAAAGAAATATGAAAAACATAACAGTTCATCAGACTATCTTAATATATCAGTGCCATGACACATATAATATGAAGGTTGTACTTTCTATGAGAAGATTTAAAATTGCTTTGCAAGTATGAATTTATTGCATCTTAGAAAGCTTTTGTGAGCTAGAAAGTAATAGCATACATCTTTCCAGCTGAGACTCATTCAGATGGCCTGAATTTATATCATTTACCAAAGAGAAGACAGTAAATCTGAGAGGAAGAGAGGAAGCAGATATTGTGGCCTCCATGTTTATACTTCAGCTTAGAGAAAATACTGCAGAAACTGGAGGTGTTTACAAATCTGTTAAAGTGATAAGATTTATTTTCAGTGCTTCTGCCTGATTTATAGATGAGCCTGGAGCACGAGTAGTCTAGTGACTTCTCACATTTCCTATCAAGGCACCATTAAAAGCTCATGTCATCCACAGGATTTTAAGGGCTGTGTGCTGGGGATAGAACTCCCATGAAAGGCATCAAAATGATGTGATGACATCAGGAAAACTGTGGTTACAGAAGTGCTGCATTGTCCTTTAGTCTGCATTTTCTGTCATGTATAACAGAATGGGAGTGACAACTGCCTCTTTCAACCACTTCAAAGCCCTTCCTAATCCTCCTCTTTCACAAAATATCTAGGAAAAGAAAAGTAAATATTAAGTTCTCCTGAAGCAGATGATATCTTTGCTATGAAGATTTCCTGAGTATGAACCTTTGGTAATTTTTACATGGTCTAGGACTAAAAAAATGTAGATGAAATATAGTTCTTTTGCATATTTTAGTGTTTCAACCCAAATAATCTCATCTCCATTCTTCCTAAGAAGTTGATGACCAGCTGTAATTTTTCCCACATCCTTTGTATTTGCACTGAACTTCTCTTTTAAATGCATGTCTTTCTGTTTTCTAGCTTCGAATTTTACAGCATAGAATTGGATCTTTGTATAGGGCTGCATTCATACAAACCTCACAAAGGGAATTCACTGTTATTCAACAACAGTTAGCTCTGTCAGTTTTAGAAATATAAACACTAATTTTCACAAGGTTTTAAGTAGAGCTAAATGTAGCGCTGTGGGGAATTTGCAACATCCAGCTTTTGACACTCAGATGCCCTCAGCTGTCCAGCTATTTTAAGAGAATGATATAATCAGGAAGGTTTTAGGACAGGACTTATGGAATAATTTCTGGCAAAATTCTCTTCAACTTGCTATGCAAGAAGCCAGGGTAGCCCAGGTAATTTAGCACTTAACTCCTGTTGGCTCTTGATGCTCTCCAGGTTACATAATTGTTTTACTATGAAAACTCAAAAGTTATTAATTACTTACCTTTTAGTTATTATTGTTTAATAATTTTGTACATTTAAAATATTAAAATTCCTTCACAGTGTGCACAGCCTTTGGTCAGGACAGAGCTGGTTTTCTTCACAGGAGCTGGTATGGGGCTGTGTTTTGGAATGTGCTAAAAACAGTGTTTACAGTTCAGGGATGTTTAAGTTACTGCTGCACAGTGCTTGCACAGAGCCAAGGCCTGTTCTGCTCCTCCAAGTGTCACTTTCACCTTTCTGATTTTCTCCCCATCCCTCTGGGGAGGAGTGAGAGAGTGAGCAGCAGGGTGGGCTTTGTCTGCCTGCCTGCGCTCAACCACAACACTGGCTCCTGGAACAAGGGTGAAGGTTGTCCAAAGAATCAGTTACGTTTATGTTTATATAATATTTTTTGGTTTGGTGTTTCATAAATCGACCCTGTGTGTTTGTTTTTCAGTGAAAAATCATGCCTACATTTCGTGCTCTGATTGTCTAATTTTCAGTAATTGCAAATGATTGATTTCATATTAGCTGACAATGATTTGCATGACATCAATATGTAACAGAGATGAAAATGCTGTTTACTTTGCGCATTAATGGACATGGAATTAAATAAAGTTCATGCATTTCTTGAGTGGTGCCTTGCTTTCACAATCTATTTAAATTATTGTACAATAAACTTTAGGTCTACATGCTTTTTTTTTTTTACTAAACTCAAAAAATCCTGGATAAGTTACTGTTAGTTATATTTCTGCAATACTCCTGATATTAATTGCTTGTCTCATATAAAGAAGTCAAAATGGCTAGCAGGGTTTCCTACTGCAAACACAGTTCTAGGCTTCCAGATGCTGTTAAACAGTTGTTGCAGTTTATCCTAGAGCTATTTATAATTAGCTAGTAACTGATTATTCATAACTGACATATATAAATATGATAAATGCATCATGTACAATTAATAAATAACAAAGCCAAGCCAATCTTCAGGATATATTTTGCTTTGTGAAGGTAGAAGATGATACTTGCATGAAAGATTCAGGTTGAATTTTATGTCTAAAGTAAAATTTGGAGCTGATGATGGTTGTTTGGCTGTTCTGTTGAGGCATCATGCAAAGTCACTCTAGCACTCTAGAAAGTGCTTGGGCAACTAATATTAAGGCTCTTTTGTTCCTCAGGTAAGGAACAGCACTGGGCAGATGTACCTGCACTCAGGCACTTGCTGACCAAGAGGACACAAGGCTCTTGCCTCCCAAAGACATGTATGGAAGAGGCACATAGCAAGGCACACTTCATTAAGGATATGAAGGGCTTTGTAATCATAATTGCTGCTGCTGGGAGTGGACACAAGCTGCCATGGAGTGGCCAGACAGCTTCCAAGAGGGAAACTGTGCCTCCTCCTCTCTCTTCCCTGGGCTGGTAGTAATCCTAGTGAACATGACACTGTGAGTGTCCTGCCAAACCTTAGCCCTTGCTACCTCTCGAATACAGAACAGAAAATCATATCCAACCCTTCCCTTCCCTTCCCT
>WBNQ01009958.1:1497-12619 GCA_013401375.1 Spizella passerina
TTTAAAATACCCCCAGGGATGGTTATTTTACCATTTTCACTTCAGTGAAAATTTCTTTTCACTGAAGAAATTTTTCCCAATATCCAAGGTAAACTTCCCCTTGTGTGACTTGAGACTGTTTCCTATTGTCCTGTCACTTGTTACCTGGGAAAGGAGACTGAGGCCCGTTTTGCCACAATGTCCTTTGAGGTAGATGTAGAGAGCAGCAAGGTCTCCCCAGTGTCCTTTTCTCCAGGCTGAACAGCCCCAACTCCCTCAGCTGCAACTTGTAAGACTTGTGCTCCAGACCCTTCACCAGCTTCATTGTCCTTCTCTGGACATGGTCCAGTGCCTCAATGTCCTTCTTGTAGTGAGGAGCCCAAAACTGAATATAGGATTCAAGGTGTGACCTCACCAGTGCCCAGTACAGGGGGACAATCGCTGGCCTCACTATTTCTGACACAAACGACCTTGTAGTATTTGAATCTTTGTACCTTGCATTGATTTCCTGTGAATTTTGAGTGGTCAGCATCCCACAGGAATAATCTGTCTTGCTATTTTGGAAATAATGTTAGTCAAATATAGAATGGGTAGTGCTACCTGAAATATCTTATATTTAAAAATAATTATAGCAAATATGCGATATGATGGTTTCTTTGAGTCAGAATTGCTGAAAGTAGTAATATTAAACAATTATATCCTAATAATTTAGATGATGATCCTGTAAGAGAAATCAGAAATTTTTCCCAGTATTTAACAGGCAGGGGGAAAAATCAGACTTAGCCCCACATACATTTCTTAGATATATGATGAGGTTTTGTTAACAAATCTGAAATTTGGCTTATAACCAAAAGAAAAATAATCTGAAAAAAACTATATGAATTAGGTGTGACTATGAATCATGGTAAAATGGTAATAGTTTGATTGTATTAGGTACCTGTGTCAGACATATGGGTAGGACTAAACACCATGATCACAGTTTTTGCTGGCTTCCTAGGCAGTAGAAATGGAAGCATTTAGCATTCAAAAAGTCTCTGTGAAAGGATGTGCTAGAAAATCCAAAGATCCTGTGAAAGAGCTATGAGATGAAACAAGCTAGTAGAAATCGTAAAGAGAATAAAAACATTCAGCGAGTGAGTTAAATTTACCATGGTGAAATCCAGAAAGCTGTGCAAATGGTTTGCATGGGTCAGAACATGACCAGCAGTGCTGAAAACATCTGCTGGGTTGTGGGTCAAAGACAGCAGAGCAGCAAATCTTTTGCCAGTGTTCAGTGTCATCAGGCATAGTGTCTGCCCAGACTTCCAGCATTTGCTGAAAACCATACGTGTGGCTTCATGTGTGTTTCTTTCTGAAGATCTCTCTTTTAGCAATATGTAAATTATTTTGTCTGTTAAAAGACTTCAAAATGTTTTTGGTTTCTTTGTTTGTTGGTTTAAATAGTGCCTGTGCAGACATCACCAGTTAAACTGCCTAGTTTATTGGCTGGGATGATGGTTCTTTTACAGAGCACAAAATTTTGCAGAGGAAAATCTGGTTTTATCTTCTGTGCAGCAGTAATGGATTATCTTGCTGATTATGTTGTCATTATGGCATTACTGAATACCTTAATGTGTAGTGAAGTAAATCAGCTGACAAAATCAGCTGAGTGTAGGTGTATTTAGTTTTACTACATGAAGTGATCTGATTTGTTTTTGTGGTAAATACTACAGATCTGCAGCAGAAGTGTAAATTAATGATTGCACCAGAATTGGTAAATGGAGGAGTTTTATCCTGAATTATCCTTCCAGGTGAAAAAGTATGACAATCCTATCCCTGAAACAAGACTGAGACAGCAGAATATTACAAATTCAGGCACAGTGGTGGGAACAGATTTCTTCTTATATAACTAGGAGGGTATGTGAACAAACAAAGGAGGCATTTGAAAATATATATAAAGTAGCTGGTAGGTGAATTTTGAACTCTTCTAGCAAGAGATAAACAGATTTCCCTTGCCCACAGTAAAATACTGCCCATATTTTCCAGCAAAGAGGACTGTAGTGGGTTGACACTGGCTGGACGCCAGGCAGCCACAGAAAGCTGCTCTCTCACTCCCCTCCACAGCTGGACAGAGGAGAGAAAATTTAACAGAGAGTTCATGGGTTAGGATAAGGACTGGGAGAGATCACTCATCAAATACCATCAAGGGCAAAACAGACTCAACTTAGGGATAAGAAATGAATTTATTACTAACAAAATCGGAACAGGACAAAAAGAAGTAAAATAAACCCTTAAAAACACCTTCTTCCCACCCCTGCTTTCTTCTACATCCTGCCACCAATGGTGCAGGGAGGTGGGGAATAGGGGTTATGGTCACTTTATCATTCATGGCTTCTTCTGCTGCTCAGGGAGAGGAGTCATTCCTCTGCTGCACCGTGGAGTCCTTCCCAGGGGAGATAATTCTCCATGAACTCCTCTGGCCTGGCTCTATCTCATGAGCAACAGCTCTCTGTGAACTGCTGCAATGTGAATCCCTCCCACGGGCACCAGTCCCCCTCTGACTGCTGCAGTGTGGGTCACTCTTCCATGGGGTGCAGTCCCCAAGGACAGGCTGCTCCAGCCTGGAAGCAGGGCTGCTCTCTCCATAGGTCTGCCACAGGGTCACACCTCTTCCCCAGCATCCATGCATGGGTGCAGGCTCCTCCATGGGCTGTGGGTGGATCTCTCCACCCCTGTGGGTCTCCATGGGCTGTGGGTGGATCTCTCCACCCCTGTGGATATCAGTGGGCTGCAGGGGCAGAGCTGCTTCACTGTGATCATCACCACATGCTGCAGGGGAATCAGCTCTAGGGTCTGGAGCAGCCCCTCTCCTTCCTTCTTCACTGACCTTGGTACCTGCAGATTTCTCACATGTTCTCACTCCGCTCTTCTCTGGCCACAATTACAATAGCATAACTTTTTTTTTTCTTTGTTCTTAAATTTATTATCATAGAATTGTTAGCACTATTTATAATTGGCCCAGCCTTGGCCAGCAGCATGTCTGTCTTTGGAGCCATCAGGGGTTGGCTCTGCTGGACATGGTGGAAGCTTCTAGCAACTTCTCACAGGAGCAACCTGTAGCCCCCCTGCTACCAAAACCAGGCTATGCAAACCCAATACACTTTCCTTTTTAGAAACCACATGTCCTCATGTGGGAGCTGGTCTGCTTCTGAGCTTGTCATTTTTCTGGAAAAGCAAGTCATGGTTTATAGGGGTTGCATTGGTGTGACTCCAGAAGAACAGTCGCCTTTATTGGAACCAAACTGAATTTCAATTGAAGAAATGCAAATTGAGTGTAATTTATTGGCCTGCTGAATGTCACAGGAGAGAACAATTAATGAGGAAGATAATGATATAATAATGTAATTGTAGGGGAATTTGGTGTTTCAGGTCATTTTAAGCTAAGCCCCAGTTTATGCAGTATTTGAGGGCAGGTAGATAAGCACAGTTAAGCAAAGACCAGGAGAGCAGGCAAATGGAGTATGAGGGATGGGAGTACAGAGAATAATGGAGATGTTCGTAGAGTGGGAGATGGGGTAGGAGGGTTCCATAGAAAAGGGCAAAGAAATCACTGTCTCATTTGAGACATAGGGAAATGTGTAGATGAGTTCAAAGAGATTAATGATGTTTGGAAGCAGGATAGGAAGCTGAAGAAGATAGCCAACTAGGCCAGCTGGCAGAGTCATAATAAAAACATCAAATAACTTTGTCAGTAGAAAATATGTTAGCTGTGGTGGCCAGCAAGAATGTGTGACTTCTAGAAATTACAGGGAAGGAGGTGACAGGACTTCTATAAATAACTGAATTAAGGGATATAGAAATAGAGAATTAAATATTACTCTAACAGGCAGTGAAAAGAGAAGTGGAAATTCAGAGAAGAGACAAAGATTATTTTGTCCGTCTTTCAGAGCACCTTTGGGAAGGTGACTAGGCACACAAGAAGAGACATCAAAAGTGACAAATATGAGGCAGTGCTGAAAAGAGGGAGTGGTGAAAAATATGCATTCCAGAATGGAATTTGGTATTTTGGGCTTGGGATTTCAAGGGGTGAAGGGTGTTACTGTGGAGATAGTGATCTAGTTTTGTGAATATCTGCCTTTAGTGTGATTTGGTGTGCTTTTCCCAGATATGAGTGAAATTTTGGAAGGGTCTGTGGTAAATACTACCTGCTGCAACTCAGCCAAGGTACAGACTCGCCTACTTTAGGAATCAACTGATTCTGGCTTGCATAAAAAAAAAAAAAAAAGAACAAAATCCCCACCCAAAGAAATGATTATGCTAGTGCATTTTTTGTTTCCTCCAGAAGTTATTGCTCATCCTTGATTTTCTCTCCATTGTGTGTCCTTCTTTGGGCTCTGTGGTTCACAGAGGTCTCTGAGATGCTCAGTTGTCTGCACTCCTGCTGCCATCCTTCTTCCTCACCCTTCCCTTGGCATGGGATTGTCTCCATGGTAAATGGTAGACAGCGAAGAAATGGCTGTGACAGTCTAGGACTGGCTTCTTGAAATTTGACCAAATGAGTGGTGTGAGTTGCTCTGGGAGGGCTGACTTCAAAAAGCAAAGTAGAGCAGCTGCCTGACTCAGACCAGCTTGTGCTTCCCACTCTGGGCTGCATGTGGTCCCTGGGACATGGACCCATCATTGCATGGAATGGGGTGGCTCTGGGGCTGTCACCAGCAAGAAAGGCGGTTCCTCAGCTGACACAGGGACTCTGTGCCTGAGGCTGAGCACTTCTGGAGATGATGTGCATGGGTATCAACCCAGCAGAGATGGGAGTTTGCTGTCCTGGAGCAGAGAGCTTCCCCTGGCTCTGCAGCCCTGGGGTCCTTGGGGATGCTGGTGTGCAGCAGAGAGAAGCTGCCTTCCTGCCAGTCCTGGCCTGGAAGGGCACTACAACCCCTGCCACACTCTCAGCAAGGGGATCCTGGCTCCACCAGCTCCTGCTTCCTCTGTCCCTGCTTGTGCGTGGCTGCTGTTGAGTTATCATGGTTTGCTTCTTAGGGCAGCGGTCGTGTTCCGACCTTCCATCTTAACTGTGTTACACAGTGAGCCCAAGGATGCAGTGAGCTCTGAATTAGGCACTCAGCCAGAGTAAAATACATTCTCCTTTTATGAGTCAGCGGCTCTGATTCATTAAAACCATGGTCAGGCAGCCCCAGTCAGCCAGTAATGGTGTTTGGTGGTTCATTTACCCAGGAAGAGTCTGCTCAGTTGTGCCTTGTGTTTCTGAATAATTTTTTTTTTACTTTTGGAAAAATATGCTCTTTCTTATGTTTTTTAACACCTTTAAAAGGACAAACAATGTCATAGCTGCATAGAGATACTTCTTGTAAATTAACTGCATTCTTGTTTTTTTCAGGAAATTTGATTTTTCTTGGGAATATTATTTTTAGTAATTTTACGTCTCACTGGGCTGTGACCTTGTGTGAGCGCAGCAATTAGGTCTTTAAGTTCCTTCTTTCAAGACATGTAAAAAAAATGACGCAGTGTTGTCATACACCAATCTAAAGGATTCACACAAGTGTGTCTGTTCTGTGTTTTGTATTATATTACTGTATTAATTTATACTTAATAAAAGCTGTACATGCCTGAAAGTTAATTTCTTTAATTTTTTTTTTTAAATTTGGAAACTAATGTATTGACATTTACTTTTTGTTTGTTCAGAGGGAGAACACTTGCTTGTTTCTGGGGCCTTCTGTTTCACTTAGTTTGTATACTGTATCATAAAGATTCTTTATTAATATTTCAAAATTGAAACTTAACTTTGCCTTCTTATTTCTAGGGTTTTTTTTTATTTCAATATGAACATTAAGGCAAAACTTAAAGATGGATTTGTTTCAGTGATCTTGGGAAAGGGGAAAACCTGCAGAATTTTTAAACACTTATTTGCTCTGAGTCTGCTTTTGAAAAATGGAACGTGTTTATCTGGACAACTGTGAAATACTGGAATGAGATAAACTACTGCAGCTATGGCTGCAATACTCTTGGGACTCTTTAGCCTTGTCCCCACTGGGAAGCTGACTCTTTGCTAGAAATTGTTGTGGTTTTTTTCCTTATCTTTTCTTCTTTGTAGCTGTACTCATCTAAGAATTTTGAGTGCTAGCGTGGGCTGATTAGAACAACTTTTTGTAAACATGTTGCTTTGATTTGGTATATGCAGAACCTTAAACTGAATTTACATATAAACCAAACATAGCTCAGCAGTGAAAAAAATCCCCCTAACTTTAGAAAGTACTGAATCATGTATCTGATGCAATCTCAGTTGGTCCTGGGTAGCTGACAGTAGACTTGCTGGCTCTTACCCTTTTTCTGGTGTAGAAGGCTGCAGCCTGTGAAAGGAGGGAAGAATTTTGCCCTGCTGTGATGACATGGAAATTGTATAGTCTGGGGCCAGATGTATGTGGAGGAAAAAGGGACATTTAAAGTGAAGTTGAGAGAGAGAACATGAAAGTGAGTGCACGAGAGCAGTCACTAAGTGGAGCAGAGACCATTTATTGATTTGGCAGGAAGAAGGAACAAAGCTTTGATAGGGAAGGATTTATGTAAAGGCTGTAATGCACCCTCAGATCTGCTTGCTAAGACTGCCTCATGATAAACTATCTACAGGGTCAGGGTGCCTCCTGTACTGCTGTATCCATTTTTTGGATTCTTGCTTCTGAAAATACCAGGTTTTTACATGCAAAATAATAAACATGTATGGAGGTGGTATCAGCATTTGCTTGTGTATTATAACTGGTTTTGCTCTTGGAAACAGGGTTAATATGTATTAAAGGAAATGCGCAGAACTGTTTGTGTTTTTGTGTGCACAAGTAAGGAAATGTGGTTTTGCAGAGCTTTGTGGTTATCAGTGGCTCAGTGACCAGGCTGAAAATTGCATTTGCATCTGTTCTTTTGTGATACAGTTAAGTTGTCATGTTTCTTTCACCATGAATAAGTTTCAGTCCTGTAGGACTGTCAGAAGCTGCTGTTCTTGCTACTTGTTTTGTCAGTAAAATAGTGACAGAAGGCTGGTAACAACTGAGTGCCCTTTTTGTTGGCACTCCAAGGAATACAGCGTGTATTAACAAGAAACAGCTATGAAAAATGCATGAAGTGCCAGGAACTACTGCAAACAAAGGTACTATAAACAGAGCCATCATAACCTGCTACACTTAGAGAGAGACTTTGTCTGTGGTAAAACATCAGCCCATCTTATTGCCAAAAAATAAAAAGAAAAAATAGGAAATAAAAACTCCTGTTCTCCCATTGAGCTATCCCCACATGTGTTCCCTAAAGTCTGTCATCTGTTATATGTGAGCTTACACATCAGCACTGCACTTAACATGTAGTTAGTGACAGCCCACCTTTGTCCACTCTCAGGTATGTCTGAAGAAATTAGATCAGCTGATTTCTTTCGAGACCCTCTGACTCATGAATGTGTTCTGCTTGCATGCTGAGGCAGTATATGGTCTCCACCCAAACACACCAAACTCCACTTGGAAATCAAACTTTTGTTTGCCCTTCTCTTGTCTTCCTTGGGAATCTTTTTCCAGGCCTTGCATCACTCAAGGGTAAAACCCTGTTAAATCCCAATGAAAATTCCTTCATAGCAAATGTGTTCCTTTTTATTGCAGTGCAAAAACCCCTATTTCTTTAGCATAAATAGCTTTTGTTCTCTATTCACTCTTGGCTTTGCTCTCCTGCCTCCTACATGTTTACGAACACCTGGTATTTTCTCTGTCTTTTGTTTGAATAAACAATTTGAAGTCTAGGTCTTCTAGTAATTATCTGCCTTACTTTGATTGAAGGAGGGTAATTGGATTGACAGGTCCACTCCTTTCTAGATGTGGTTTTACCAGTGATTGATATAATTCCTGCGCCAGTTGTCTTTTATTACACACTTTCTTGCAGTATAGCAATGTCATACTGGTTTTATTTGATCTGCTAACAGAGCAAACACTGTTGTTTATAGTCACTCAACCATGTTTACAGCAGCTTGTTTTGTTGGATTGAATCATTTTTTGTGTTACTAAGTGTATTTTGGTGTTACTAATTGTAATAAAATTCCCGTTCTTTCAGTCCTCTGAGTCGTGCAGTTCTGGGAGACTGATTTTCCCTCATATTAAGTGCAGCTCCCTGATCTGTGTTATTAGCAAGCTTCATTATCACTTGTGTTTTAATTGCCAAGTCAACTGTAAAGAACAGTAGTGGCTGTGCCAAGACCTGTCCTTGCAGAACTCTGCTGGTGATCTTTCTGCAGCTGGAAAGTATTTCCAGCATTACTCACATTACTTCTGTAGCCACTTTCATTTTATAATTTTAAGCCTTTTTTAAATTTGTTTCCCATGTAAAACATGAGTTACTTTAGTAAAACTGAAATAGGAACGAAGACTTACTACAATTGTCTAGACTAGTTAAGAACCTTATTATACGGGTCTGGCTTTGGTAAACCTAAGTTTTTATACCTTTCCATGTCTGTTTTTCTTGCCTTAGAAGCTTCTAGTAAGATTTTTTTAAAATAGAAACCACAAAAGGATGACAATTTTTTCTTTACTCTGTGTATTTGCACTTCTCTTCCTATGCTACCTTTACTGACTGATTAGAAGCTTTTTCCTACTAAATGAACTTTATTAATGAATCCTCCCAGTATCAAGGATAGACTTTTGGTTTAAATTTCCCCCCAGACCCCACATACATGATTTTATTGTGCCTTTTCTTTTTGTCTTTAGTGGCCAATGAAGATTTTTTTCCTTAACATTTATGCAGTTAATGGTTCAGTTAATTCAGCCTCATGTCCCCCTCTTTTTTTGCCAGAGGAGCTTTTTACTAGACTTAAATTATCATGCTGCCAGTAAAAATACCAGTGAAATATATTGCTGCAGAGTGGTTAAAAACTAGCAAAGCACCACCAAGTAGGGTTGTCAGGTGTGCATTACATAATTGCAAGCCATTCACCCGCTGTCACTGCTAACCTGCTGAATTGTGTGGCTGGCATGCTCCCATCTCCTCCAGGGTAACCAAAACAAAGGTGGCANTTAAAGTCAACCACAAGGGTTGCTGGAGAGAACAAGTGAAAATATTTGCTCTCCCCTTCAATCTGCTTGGGTGGGCATGGTGCCTTTTCATAGCGTGCCCAGACCTCGACAGCCAGAGGTAACAGCTGACCACCAAACCTTGATTCTGTTTTGCATTAGCTTCAGTTTATTGATTATCACTCAGGAGCAAAACCAGAAATTGACTTGAAAAGCCCAATAGCTTTCTGAGTTCCCCTCTGTGCATATAGATAATGCAAAGGAGTCTCATTGGAGGGAGGAAGGCTCCATCTATTTTACTTTGATGAGAAGCATTAAAGTAGAAGAGATAATAATAAATGAAGCTAGTTATTCTAAAATATTTTCTTCCTAAGAATTTATAGTATTGATGATATTTTTCTTTTGCTTGTTTGCTTTGGTGCACAGTGAAGAAATAGGTTTTTTTTCCTCCTTCCATATTTTTAGTGTTATTTCAGTCCAGTCTCTCTGTTTATCTGAAATTAGGTACCTTTGCAGAAAGTGAATCCTTATGACATTAATATAATTTTTATATACTTCTTTCACAGAAGAAAGAAAGCAGAAGAGAGGAGATTGAAGATGCATTTGAAAGAAAAGATTAAAACATCAGATTTATTTTTTCAAAACTTTACATTCTTAAACAAGAGCTGGTCTGTTCTATCACATTTACTGAGCAGAACTGTCACTAAATAAGGCTTCCTGAAGTCCTCTTCCTTTAATTGAAAGCTCCTGAATGCAGATATCTTAACTAGTGCATCACTAAATCAGAATTTATGTTAGTTTGGGCCCAATTTTCCACGGATATTTGCATCAAGATTAATGATTCTTAATAATTTAAATCCCTTTTTTTGCTGTGCGTATTTTAAGACCGCATAAACTTGATGTTCATGTTGAACACTTAAACATATTGTCCAGTCTTAGAGAAAATTTCCCATTATTTTCAGCTCTCTATTTAGAAATGCAGAATGAACATTCAGTGGATACATTACCAGAGCACTTGGGGTGGGTGTGGAGGAGGCAGCAGTGCAAAGCTGAATTGCCATCTGTTTCTTTTCAGAGCATAATTTGCAGGTGCAGGTAATCTAGTGACTTTTTCAAACTACTTCCCACCTGCTTACATAGTTCCCTTTGGGCCTGTGATGTAATCCTTATACTGCATGATGCAATGAAGGCAATTAAAAAGAAAGGGTAAAAAGAAAAACAATGAAATTTACACTTTTCTTTAACGTGTAAAAGTGGGGCATGTAAAGGTATTCCAACTTAATTGCATAATGCTTTTTTTAAGCCATCCTTCATTTGCAAAATACCTTTTTCATGGTTGCTAATGTTTATAATCCTATTAGTATAGCAGTTGGCTGTTATGTTCTATTTATTGCAATTCAGGAATAGGTTGAGCATACTGAGGATAATGTCCTTTGAGCTCTGAGTTTTGCTACTGTCCTAGGTTTTCAGAATCTTTTGCTTATTTTACAAAAATTTTTNATGATTTTATTGTGCCTTTTCTTTTTGTCTTTAGTGGCCAATCAAGATTTTTTTCCTTAACATTTGTGCAGTTAATGGTTCAGTTAATTCAGCCTCATGTCCCCCTCTTTTTTTGCCAGAGGAGCTTTTTACTAGACTTAAATTATCATGCTGCCAGTAAAAATACCAGTGAAATATATTGCTGCAGAGTGGTTAAAAACTAGCAAAGCACCACCAAGTAGGGCTGTCAGGTGTGCATTACATAATTGCAAGCCATTCACCCGCTGTCACTGCTAACCTGCTGAATTGTGTGGCTGGCATGCTCCCATCTCCTCCAGGGTAACCAAAACAAAGGTGGCACCAACATTGTGCACCTTGATGTGCTGAGAGCTTGCCCTGCCATTTAAAAGTAATAGAGGGTGCTGACAGATGGCATGAATGAATTACATTAGAAAACCACCTGAAAAGAAAACCTTTCTAGCCACATTAACAATTAAAGAAATGGATGAGAAAAAGTCATCATCCAGACTAATTATTTCTCTTTTTGCAAAGCAGTTGGGGTTTTCCTGCTGCAATAAAGGACTGAGGGGGTCCTATATTCTTATGTATTTCTCTATGGATGTTGTCTAATTGCT
>WBNQ01009960.1:4105-17787 GCA_013401375.1 Spizella passerina
ATAATATATTATATTATATTATATTATATTATATTATATTATATTATATTATATTATATTATATTATATTATATTATATTATATTGCATTATATTACAATATATTTTATCATGCCTCATATCATATCATCATATCATATCATATCATATCATATCATATCATATCATATCATATCCAGCTATAGATAAATGTCTTTTTCAATGGCATGAAAACCGTAAACCCCTCCCTTGCTGACTGGCATCCCTCTGGAATATTCCTTTGGCTATTCCTGCAGCTGCAGTGCCAGGGGTGTCACACTGAGGCAGCTCCATGTGCTGACCCAGCTCTGGTGGATCAGCTCTCCTGATTTTTCTGGGATCAGGTTTTTCCTCCACAAAACAAAATCTGGGGTGCTGAAGGGAATGGCTCAGCTGAGGTGGAAGGGATTCTTCATAGGAACACAGATAAATTAATGAGAGCAGAACATTCAGCCAGTTATCTTCATTACTCACAGGGTTTGAGGTGATTTCCACACTAAATTAGATTTTGTCTAATTTATAGACAAATAATAATCCCAGACACTTTGAGGATGCCTCTGAGGTCACTACCTGGCACTATTAATACATTCCAGAATTACCTGAAGGCTTAACTCACAGAATTTAATCATAAAAACCCAAAATACCAATATGTTAAGTTTGCACACTCCACCTGCAGAAATTTCCAATTTATTTTGCAAGATTTATCAGCAAAAAGAAAATAAAGCTTAAAGAGTTCATATTTTTGTTACTAAATTATGGTTCCCTTCTTCTGGTAAATCAATTAAATAAAGGCGTTACCTTATAAAAAGCACTCTGACTCAGTTATTAGGAGCCTGTTATTCTGCCTTGGGGTACAGATTCTTTATTTTGCAGACAGTAAACATTTATATATATTTAAAATACTCTTTTTACACTGCTTTCCATTAATGACATGAGCACAATTATGCAAAAATAAACTTTGAAACCCTGTGAACAGGTGCAGTGCAGTGGATGACACACCAAGCAAAACTTCTCTCACTGCAGAGTTTGGAAAGAGTAAAACCAAATCCTGAAATTGTCAATATGAAAATTTAAAATGTCTATAAAAATTTAGCTGAAAACTTGGCTTACTTAGCAAGATAAAATTGCAAATGTGTAAACCTGGGTGCCACTTGAAAAAGTGAGAAAAAATCCATAAAATTTCCAAATCTAAAGACAGTACAAAGAAAACACAATTGAAAGAATAGAAGTTGATGTCTCCAAGATTTTCAATCATTAAACAACAGAGAAAATCTTAATGCCTGCCTTTCTGATCTGAAATGAAGCAAATCTGTGATTATTCAGCCCAAAATTACTTTCTACAACTTGAACTTCAATGTTGTCCCTGCTACTGACAGAAGTAAATCTAAAATCCTGATCTCCCTGGCTGCAATAAAACCTCCACTCAAACCAGCCCTCTGCTGCCCCTTGTTTATCTGAAACAGACCCAGAAATCAAAAGTTTCATTCCTGCAACCAGCAGAACCTGTCCAAAAATCGATCTGGAATCCAAGTTGCTCATGAATACTGCAGCCAATTCTTCCATTGTTAAACATCTCAGGGCACCAAAGAGTTCCTTGTGGGAATCCACAAATCAGAGGGTTTTAGGAAAGCTGCAAAAGGCAGGCTTCAGAGAATGCAGAACTGTGATTAGAGCTAAGCAATAGCCATAAGATTGGTCAGCAGAAAAAATATGTAAAATAGCAAAGTAAGGACAAATANTCTTTCTCTGCAGCCTGGGATATGCATTGATGGCATCTTCCCATTGTCATACCCATGTAATGAGGCTGATGCTGAAAAATAAAACAGCTCAAGACACATTGCTAGCAGTCCCGTCCTGTTCATAATTTCCACATAGTCCCTGGCCAATGATATTCCTGAAAGCAATCGATGGGGAAAAGGGCCCCACAATCAGCTCAGAAGGAATTGATAAATTGTTTACATTAGAAAAGGGTGGGAAGCATGGGGAATGTTCTGGAATGTTTGCCAAAAGAGCTTAGGAAAAAAAGAGCGAGAATAATTGGTTAGATAACATTTAAACACTTGTACAGAAAATAAACTGAGGCTGTAATCCCCCTAAATCTTTCAGGATTGCATTCTAAACCTCCCAAAATGTCTTCCCAACTGGCAAGTTTTTAAATAACTATAAAGCCTGTCAGATTAACTTCATCTTGAAACCTCAGATCTTTGCTGCATGCTTAATCTCCACAAAACATGGTTTAAAATGCCAACACCACCAAGGTATGTTCAAACCACTATAATTAGCTTTATGATTTACAAGTATTCAATGAGAGAAACATTTCAAGAGTTAAAAAAAGCTGTCAGCCAGCGAAGAGAGAAGGGGAATTTCATGAAAGTAACAACTCACCAGTTTTTAGCCAATTTGTAAACTGAAAAAGGTAATCTTGATTTAACACCTGAGCCTGAGTGGAACTTCAAACAGGAGCACAAAGAAAAGAAAAGCTGCTTAACAGCAAGCTGACATTGCATGGGTGTAGAAAACTGGGACTTAGGCTGGGGTCTGAGTTTGGAACTTGAAAATATTTGGTCAATGGCATTTGAATATATTTGAATATATTTGGTCAGTGACTTTGGACTTCAGCACATGGTCAAGTCCAGCTGGTAGGATGCTGGCACTGGTTAGGCAGAGCAGGATTTGCAAGGCTGGGTGTGTGTGGGGATGCTGTGACACAGAGACCATGGGAACAGATCCCCTGGAGACTCCAGATGCAGGAGAATGAGTGCACACACTCAAATCCTCAAGGGCTTCCAGACACTGGGACAAGGCAGGAAAGAATTTCAGTTTTTGTCACACTGTCCAGGCAGGGACTCATGTATAACTCAGCTCTAAACTTGAAAACAAGCACACGTGAGAACAGGGAGCCAGGAATCAATGGAACAAGAGCTAACAGCTGCCACACTAGGGAAACAGAAATAGATGTTTTTCCTCTTTCTTTCATCCCCAATGACACAGCAAGCAGAGCCTGGACAGTGGAACCTTTTCTGTGTCCTCCCAGAACCACAGCAACCCTGACCACCCTCCACTCTGCACCTCCTGCAGGTTCTGACAGCTGCCCATCATCTTTGGCCTTTTATTGAAAACCATCTTCAATAAAGCCTCTGACAGCTGTTACAGTAGTGCAAGCAACCTTAGCATAAAGAAATGTCTTTATTCAACCAGTTTCCTCTGAATTTAAAAAAAAATAAACCCCTGCTGAAAAACACAGCCACACTTGGCACTGGCACTGTGATGAACAGCCAGTGTTTGCAGGGGATGGAGGCGTCCCAGGGGATGGAGGTGTCCCAGGGGATGGAGGTGTCCCAGATTTTGCTGTTCCATACATGTTTCCACCTTCCCGCCTGTCTGCTTCACCCTAGGAATGTGCTGTTTGTAAGAGAATAATTTGGTACACCCAGGGTGAAGTCTCCTATGTGAGAGCATTCCCAGAGAGCTGCGGGGAGGGGGGATTCATGGGGAAGGGCATCATCATCATCATCACCAGCATCATCATTAGCAGCAACAGCAGCAGAAACAGAATCAGAAGCAAAAGAAGGAAAAGAAGCAGAATCAGAAGGAGCAGAAGGAGAAGAAGCAGAAGAAGGAAAAGAAGCAGAATCAGAAGGAGCAGAGGAAGTAGATGAAGCAGAAGGAGGAGAAGAAGCAGAAGAAGGAAAAGATGCAGAATCAGAAGAAGCAGAAGGAGAAGAAGCAGAATCAGAAGGAGAAGGAGGAGAAGAAGCAGAATTAGAAGGAGCAGAAGAAGCAGAATCAGAAAGAGCAGAAGAAGGAGAAGAAGGAGAGGAAGCAGAATCAGGAGAGGAAGCAAAATCAGAGGGAGAAGAGGAAGAGAAGAAGGAGAGGAAGCACAATCAGAAGAAGCAAAATCAGAAGGAGCAGAATCAGGAGGAGAGGAAGCAGAATCAGAAGGAGCAGAAGCAGAAGAATCAGGAGGAGTAGAATCAAAAGGAGCAGAGGAAGCAGAATCAGGAGGAGCAGAAGAATCAGCAGCAGCATCATCAGCAGCATCAGCGGCCGCCCCCGGCCCCGCGGGGCAGAGCAGCAGCAGCAGCCGCAGCTGAGTCACGGCTCTGCCTCTCCCCCCGCCAGGGATTTTCTCTCCCAGCTCGCAGACATCGCTGTGACGAGGGATTCTTCCTTTCAGGGCTGAACCTGCAGCGTTCTGACGTCTAAATTCGCGATTTGCACTTGTCCCTGCTCCGTGGTTAAAGCTGCCGCCCTCCCCTTCCCCCAGTGTCTCTGCCCAGGCTTTTGCAGGAATCCAAGAATGAAATAAAATTCATAATCATAAAAAATCAGTGTAAATTTCCACGCCTATAAACCTATCCAAACTGTTATATTTATTTGAACTACAAAATATTTGCCTTGGCCTCATGTTGTTGTTTAATACAATCCAAACATGCACAATTTTATATTGATCACAAAATCCTTCCCAGCCCTGGAAATTCAGGAGACAGATCCAAACTTCCAAGTCCTTTGGATAAAAGCCAGAAATGGGGCAAATCTGTTCCAATGGTTTGCTGCAATGGACAAGGTTTAATCTCTGCTGTCCATCAGCTGTCAGGAGGTCAAAGCCTCCTTTCCTGAAATGTTTTCCAAATGAGTCAAGTGAAAGAAAAAAAATTCCAAAGGCAAGGTTCAGAACTGCAGGAATTATATCATAATAATTTAAAAAAACTATTTGTAAAAGTCAATGAACAAAAAATGCTCTTTGCCACCCAAAACCTTGAGTGTTCCAAGCTGGTTAACATATGGAACAGAGACTGAAGCCAGTTGATAATTACTTCACTGAAAATTCTCTGTTAGTATTTATGTGTTTAATTCTACGTTTGCTGGATGCCCGTGGGGATAAATATGTTTTGCTACTGAAAAGCAGCAAAGAAATAGTGATAAATAATAATCCAATGCAGAAAACCTGGGGGTTTTGTTTATTTAAATCCCCCTGCTTTGTACTGCGTCACTATGTTCCACAAATACTTAATTGACCAAAAATAGGCTACAAATGTTGACCTTGGTGAGTTCTGGAGGTGTCCAAGGAAGGACTGGATGTGTCAGAGCTCCTGGCTGGGGACAAGGTGGGAACAGCTTGGACCAGCTTGGATTTAAATCCATTTGCTTCATTTGATGGAATTTCTCACTTGTATGATAATTTTTTACTGATAATTTCTTTTTAAAATTTAAAATTTAGGGAGTTCCCTACATGTCATCACCAAGAGCACTGCTGACTTGTAAGGAAACCAAAAACCAAAAAGGCAAGTATGGGCTTGGCTGCAATGCCTGAGCTGATTACAAACAAGCTGTGGTGTTTCTAAGTAATTTTCTGGATCAATACTTGACCAGGAGCCAAATTATCTTCTGTCCCAACTGTGCCCTTCCTTGCAGCTTGAACTCAAATCTGTCCAACTCTCAGCTTCATCCTCCTCCTGATTTATTTTGCAATTTGTAACTCTGTGCCCCATGATTCAAGCAAACAAATCACAGATTCAGGAGAGCCCTGCCACTCTTGACAAGGTGAATGAGAATTTCTCTGCATTCCCCAGCCTGCCATGAGGATTTGCTCCTCCAGTAATTCTTGGCCTTAACAGCAAAATAGAAGCAACTGCTGCTGAGTTTTGTTACTTCTTCCACATGATTCTGTCTTTAATCACAATCCAGAGTCAGGTGCAAAATTTGAGATTATTAATGGATGTTCTACCTCCAGGAGCATCCTGCAATATACTTGAAAAATTTAGGACTTGCTCAATCTGTCTTCTCAAAAGCTGAGCTGCTGCAATGCTAAAAATGTGTACAAGAAAAGGGCATGAAAGATGGGAAGGAGTTGATGCATATTTCAAACAGTTCTCTATGAAAATGTGGTTTCCATTTTCCTCTAGTGTACTCTTAACTCATCAAAAAGGAATATTGACATTTTGGAATATAGCACATTGCTGTAATTTATTTCTGAATTGTGCTGCCCAATTATGGAGACCAAATTGCTCCCAAATCTGCTTTGCTACTGGAACTACAGGATGTTGTAAGTGCATATGAACCAATGTCTAAATTTAATTACTATACACATCTTGCCTTAGTTTGATTGTTTTTAAACACCAAGATCAGCACAGGGAATCTGGAAAGTCAACTGGGCTTTAAGAAAGGAGTATATAGTGGGATAAAAAACAGCATGAATAAGAAATAAATAAATGGTAGGCGGTAATAAAAGAAATAAATAAATATTCTAATAAATAATAATATTATACTAATAAATATAATATATAATGTATAATATAAAGCTTATGATAATAAAAATAATAAAAATAACAAATATTCTAATGGATTAGGAGCACTGATATTTTATCTTTGATGAATTCTGTTGAAGAGGAACAGCAAAAGGAAAAGTTAATTTCATTCAGACAGCAAGAGCACAAGGAAAGAACTTTGAATTATGACAACCTAAATGCATTTGATCCTGTAATTCAAATGTATGGCAAAACAATAATCTGCTCAGGTACTGAATGTAATTCAGTGTACCAGTGATGAATTGAGTATTTTAATAACCAGTCAAGAGAATTTTCAAATCCATTGTCACAGCTTGAGCAAGGACAATTTCTTCCAGCCCATGTGCCCTTTAGAAGCTGAGTGTTTCTAATCAGTGAGAGCTGAATGACCAAAGGAATGAACAAATTATAAGAAGGAATAATGAATAATAAGGTGCAATGAGAATGGGAGAGGGGAAGTGATGAGGAGGGAAAGCAAAACCAAAACTTCTGGAAATGTGGATTAGGGGAAACTTTGCTCTGCTATAAATTCTCACATCCAGCAGAGCTGAGGGAGGGAGGTGAGCAGAGCAAAGAGCCAATTTCCAATTTCCAGCACCCAATTTCCAGGGCCTTGTGCCTTTTTGGTGGAACCTTCATTTGCATTTAATCATGCTCCTCATGAAAGGCTCTTGGAAGGCTGCAGAAATAGGAGAATGTAATCCCATTATTCCAACACAAAGAAATAGGAGAATGTAATTCCCTTTATTCCAGCACAAAGAAATTCCAGCAAGGTGATCTCTGCACGGCTGAGCCACTGGAGAATTGCAATTCCAATCATCTGATTTTATTTTTTCCCCAAAGAGATGCCATAAATGGAAGGAAAATTTCTCCAAGTGAAAAAGGCTTTAACAAAACACATATTTATCCCACCAAAGTATTGGAGAGGGTATTTTTTAACAATGCTGCATTAGCTACAAGGACACTTTATGCAGAAATCAAGCAGGTACCCTTGAGAAAATGTGTTTGAATAATGGCAAGTATTTTACTTTTTGGCAACTTCTTGAGCTGCACAATAAGAATTATGTCAATCTTTGTTCTGTGATGAATTCTTGATGTAAAAGTCTAAATTTTCCATTATCTTCCAACTTTTTCTTTAAGAGGACTCTAGAAAAACAGAGGTGAATGGGAAGAGAATTTCCCAGGTGACAATTCCTGGTGGGCTCTGGCTGTCCCACCCTCTGGGGATGGTTTTGAAGGGTGGTTGTTAATGGCTGGTGGGAAGGGGAAATGGAAAAATGTCACAGTGATCATGGTCACAGAGCTGTGCTGGAGCTGCACTCCACTGAATACTTTCATTTGCTTGGAAAAGCCTCAGAATTCCTGGTTTTTGTGGAGGTATTTACACCATTTTACAGTTTAATCTGGAAATCCATCAGCAGAGTATCACCACTTTTGTCATATTAATTTAATGTCACAACTTTCGTCTATTTGAAGTGAAGGGTGACAGATTAAAGTCAGGAATCAATNTGTCTAAATTTAATTACTATACACATCTTGCCTTAGTTTGATTGTTTTTAAACACCAAGATCAGCACAGGGAATCTGGAAAGTCAACTGGGCTTTAAGAAAGGAGTATATAGTGGGATAAAAAACAACAGGAATAAGAAATAAATAAATGGTAGGCGGTAATAAAAGAAATAAATAAATATTCTAATAAATAATAATATTATACTAATAAATATAATATATAATGTATAATATAAAGCTTATGATAATAAAAATAATAAAAATAACAAATATTCTAATGGATTAGGAGCACTGATATTTTATCTTTGATGAATTCTGTTGAAGAGGAACAGCAAAAGGAAAAGTTAATTTCATTCAGACAGCAAGAGCACAAGGAAAGAACTTTGAATTATGACAACCTAAATGCATTTGATCCTGTAATTCAAATGTATGGCAAAACAATAATCTGCTCAGGTACTGAATGTAATTCAGTGTACCAGTGATGAATTGAGTATTTTAATAACCAGTCAAGAGAATTTTCAAATCCATTGTCACAGCTTGAGCAAGGACAATTTCTTCCAGCCCATGTGCCCTTTAGAAGCTGAGTGTTTCTAATCAGTGAGAGCTGAATGACCAAAGGAATGAACAAATTATAAGAAGGAATAATGAATAATAAGGTGCAATGAGAATGGGAGAGGGGAAGTGATGAGGAGGGAAAGCAAAACCAAAACTTCTGGAAATGTGGATTAGGGGAAACTTTGCTCTGCTATAAATTCACACATCCAGCAGAGCTGAGGGAGGGAGGTGAGCAGAGCAAAGAGCCAATTTCCAATTTCCAGCACCCAATTTCAAGGGCCTTGTGCCTTTTTGGTGGAACCTTCATTTGCATTTAATCATGCTCCTCATGAAAGGCTCTTGGAAGGCTGCAGAAATAGGAGAATGTAATCCCATTATTCCAACACAAAGAAATAGGAGAATGTAATTCCCTTTATTCCAGCACAAAGAAATTCCAGCAAGGTGATCTCTGCACGGCTGAGCCACTGGAGAATTGCAATTCCAATCATCTGATTTTATTTTTTCCCCAAAGAGATGCCATAAATGGAAGGAAAATTTCTCCAAGTGAAAAAGGCTTTAACAAAACACATATTTATCCCACCAAAGTATTGGAGAGGGTATTTTTTAACAATGCTGCATTAGCTACAAGGACACTTTATGCAGAAATCAAGCAGGTACCCTTGAGAAAATGTGTTTGAATAATGGCAAGTATTTTACTTTTTGGCAACTTCTTGAGCTGCACAATAAGAATTATGTCAATCTTTGTTCTGTGATGAATTCTTGATGTAAAAGTCTAAATTTTCCATTATCTTCCAACTTTTTCTTTAAGAGGACTCTAGAAAAACAGAGGTGAATGGGAAGAGAATTTCCCAGGTGACAATTCCTGGTGGGCTCTGGCTGTCCCACCCTCTGGGGATGGTTTTAAAGGGTGGTTGTTAATGGCTGGTGGGAAGGGGAAATGGAAAAATGTCACAGTGATCATGGTCACAGAGCTGTGCTGGAGCTGCACTCCACTGAATACTTTCATTTGCTTGGAAAAGCCTCAGAATTCCTGGTTTTTGTGGAGGTATTTACACCATTTTACAGTTTAATCTGGAAATCCATCAGCAGAGTATCACCACTTTTGTCATATTAATTTAATGTCACAACTTTCGCCTATTTGAAGTGAAGGGTGACAGATTAAAGTCAGGAATCAATTCCTCAGAAAAAAATCAACAAGCAGCTTGAAACAGCTCTTGTAAAAAGGAACAGCAAGTTAAAATGTCATGACTCACCAGAGCACAATATTTCCCCAAAACATCACTGCCGTCACATGCAGCTACTTCACTGCTCGTGTGGAAACAACACAAGAGTAAATAAACACAGGAATTGTGATCAGAACGTGCCCAATCACTGCTTGATGCCTTTCACTGCCACTTCCAAGCCTCCACAGTAATTTCACCCTGAATGTTCTATTTTGGTTCCAATACAAAGGGCCAGATTAGAAGTTTTTAATTCAAAAGGACAACGACATGGAAACTTCATATACTGGGATTTTTCTTCTTCACCCTTTCCAAAAGGTTTCAGTAATGATTGATTCAAGCAAAAAATAGTTATGAAATATTCTTTTTAAGCAAAATTTCAGCCTTTAAATAATTCTTGAGGTCTGCTGCATTTAGTTTTAACATGGTTAAGTGACTGCACACTGACCTCAAAATGAGCAGCAGTATTAGTGGGGACAGCTGACAAAGAGAATTGTAAAAGGCAGTAAGTGTGCATCAGTTTAATTTGAGCTTGGACAGAAAAAACCTTATTCCATCTGAATTCAATAAAGAATCTGCACAGGCAGATCCTGTGCACTGGAATCTAAACAGAGATATTTTTTGAGAGAGTATTAAAGGTGACTGAATATTTATAATTTTAACTATCTGATCAGTGCTGTTTCTAATCAATTTATTTTCCATTTACAGACATACAGAACTTCTGCTGGTCCTACAGTCACAGCTTTTTACCCTGGGTTTTCAGGCAATGTTTCAGGCAAAACTGAGGAATTTGTCCTCATTATTTAGAATAATTTTATGCCTTGCCCAGCTCTGTGAGGAAAATGCCCCTGGATTGCTGCAGACAGGCAGAGATGTGCACAGAGTTTTACCCATGTGCAGATTAAGCTGTTTCTGCCCCCAGATGAAATTAGTTGTGTGTGTTAACGAGATTAGCAGCACAGCACTGCAGCCCTGGTGCAGCAGAGATGGGGACTTTGATACTTTACAACAGCTGCTCTTGCTGATTAACATCATTAACTCTGATTATGTATTACACATAATCCTGTTTTCCAACATGAAAGTTATTTGCTCAAGTCCTCGAAGTGAAAATATTCTGTGCTCATCTTGAGGAGTCCAGTGTCTAGATCTAAAGAATTTCATTCATCTATCAATGGTCTAGATCTAAATAATTTCAGACATCTATCAAAAAACTACTCTAAAGCACAGACTAATTAAAGAAATACAAAAGTGACTTTTAGAAGTATTGCTCATCCCTCAAAAGTAAACGTTTTCTTGACACCAATTAGGTTTGCTTCCTTTCAAACACTCTGAAAATTCCCAAACTGAAACAACCCTTGAAATTGATCAATGTGCTTTAAGCTTTACACGGCTCTTTGTTAAAGAGTTTCAAGCACAAAGTCTCCATCCCATCTTGACAGACAGACAGACAGAGCAGTTTGCCACGTGTTTTTCAGCATTCAGTTCCACATTCAGCATCACAAATTCCCTGCTCTGCATCACCCAGCCAAAAAGTGACCAACAAACACCCAGGGAAAGCCTCCACCAGCCCAGTGAGGAGCCCAGCAAAGGAGAAAATCGAGATTTAATTTTATTGTTGCCACAAGAAGTCACACAGAGCCTGGATTTCAGGGGAACAGCACCTCTGTGTTTATTGCATGATGAAAAGCTTGCTGAGAGCTGCTCCTGAAACACAGGGACATCATCACAGAGGGGTCTGGACAGTAACAATCATCAGGGATTTGGACAATAATCACACTCTGCCATCTCCTTGCACTGTGCAGGTGTGGTTTACTCTAAATGTCATTTATTACCTGGTTTGTCATCAATGCACAGCCCAACAGCCAAGGATCTGGGAGCTGGAGAAGACATTCATAATGTCCAGGGGGGGAAAAAAAGAAAACAAAAAAGAAAGCCACCAAGCAATAACCCCAAAGCTCCATTAGCTGATTTTTTGGAAAATTTCCTGATTGTTTGGAAAGGCTTTCTAGCAAATAAAAGAATAAAACAACTGCAAAACTAAACAGAAAAGCACTGCTGTAAGACCCCCACCAAGCCAGTGGAAGTGATTTGAGTAGAAATGATGTAAATAATAATGCACATTAATTATTCTTTATATTGGCTCCTCCCATGTATTACTGTTGCCCAGGCAGTTAATCTTACCTCTGTGTACATTGAATTACTGCTGGTTCACAGCAGACATTTCTTCCTTAGCAAGAAAATTAATCAGCACAAAAATCCTGACCATGGGTCCAACTGAGAGAATTTAGGCAGGGAACAGCCTGACACAAATCCTGAGCATCTCCATCCCATAATTTCTGCATTGTAACCTACACAATAGATGCTCATGAGACCTGTCTTCAAAACACCTGAGTGACTTTGCACTGGCACCATGGAGGAGCTTCCTTTTATTGCAGGGCAAGAAAACTGCACCCATGGACAGCTTTCCATCTGGACAGCATCCACCAGTGAAAATTCCTACAAATTCTTCTCCCAAAAAATCCTTTTACATACAGATGTACATGACCACACACTCAAAAACAGATTTCAAAAGGCCTACCACAAACCCTCCTGTCATTTATTGATATATATTGCATGGAACAGCCACACAAAAAACCAAATATATTCTAAAAGTTTTATTCTAATTCTTATCTTTTCTTTATTTACCCTTTATTACTGTTAATAAATTTTTCTTTATACACTTTTGAAGTTTTAAGTCTACTTGACATTTCTCCTAATCCTATCTCACAACAAGAATTAAGCACATTAGTAATTAACCAACACCAAACCCACCACACTCTTTAATGCATTAACCAAGAAATCTCAAAATTAACAAAATCTCAAATTAACAAACAAAAATCACTACACAAAATTAGTGTTTCTATGCAGTTTCAAACTAAAACCACCACACAGGACAGCATCCACCAGTGAAAATTCCTACAAATTCTTCTCCCCAAAACCCCTTCAACATACAGATGTACATGACTACACACACATACAAACCCTTTAAAAAGCCTATCACAAACTCCTGTCATTTATTGATATATATTGTATGGAACANTACACACAAACACACTTTAAAAGGCCTCGCACAAACACTCCTGTCATCTATAGATATATATTTTATGGAACAGCCATACAAAAAACAAAAATTATTCCAAAGTTTTTATTCTAATTCTTATTACTCTTTCTTTATTTAGGCTTTATTACTGTTAATACATTTTTCTTTATACCCTTTAAAGTTTTAAGTCTACTTGACCTTTCTCCTGTGAGATAATCTTATCTCACAACATGAATTAAGCACATTAGTAATTAACAAACACTAAACCCACCACACTCTTTACTGCATAACCAAGAAATCTCAAAATTAATGAAATCTCAAAATAAGAAAAATCTCAAATTAACAAACCAAAACCACTACACAAAATTAGTGTTTCTACCCAGTTTCAAGCTAAAGCCACCACACTGGACAGTGAAAATTCCTACACCAGTGAAAATTCCTACAAATTCTTCTCCCAAAAAACCCTTTTACATATGCATGAGTACATACACACAAACACACTTTAAAAGGCATATCACAAACACTTGTCATTTATTGATATAGATTCTATGGAACAGCCACACAACACTCAGGAAAATTACCATTGGTTATCTCTTAAAAACAAAGGCTTCATAAATAATTTTTCATTATTAAAAGTATCCCTAGGATTTGTATTTACCTTGATATCAAAATTTATGTACTACACACATCTTGCCTTAGTTTGATTATTTTTAAACATCAAGATTAGCACAGGGAATCTGGAAAGTCAATTGGGCTTTAAGCAAGGAGTAGATATTGGGATAAAGAGCAACTTCAATGTGTGGCAATAGTAGATTCTTACAAATAAATATTCTAATGGATTAGGAGCACTGGTATTGTATCTTTGATGAATTCTGTTGAAGAGGAACAGCAAGAGGAAAAGTTAATTTCATACAGACAGCAAGAGCACGAGGAAAGAACTTTGAATTATATATATATATACATATTACATATAAAATATATAGTATAGATATAATTATATATATATATATCAC
>WBNQ01009961.1:0-10870 GCA_013401375.1 Spizella passerina
TGCCAAAAGGGAAAAAAAAAAGAAGTCAGGGTAAACAGTGGGATGTTTGCAACCTCCTCGCATTAGGCAGATTGAATAAACTGGCTCGCAGCTGATTGTTTTCCTTCAGATCAGTCATTGCATTTGGATTTATTTGATTTTATGGATGTAGATCTGGGGCTTTTGTTTGTCTTGAGTTTTTTGTTGGTTTTGTTTTTTTTTGGTTTTTTTTTTTTTTTTTTTTTTTTTTTTTTTGCTACCATGACTAGTGGTGAGGGAAATGGGAGCACAGACAGCTCTGCCCTTCCTCCCCATCATTGTAGGAGCACAGACAGGTCCCCTTTTCCTCCCCATCCGTGCAGGATTTGCAGCATTTTTGTCCCTTTTCCCTTCCCTTGCAGCTCTGTTGGGTGTCACCTGCAGCTCCAATTTGTCCCTTTCCCCTTCCCTTGCAGCACTGTTACAGCTCTTGGTGTCACCTGCAGTTCAGTTTTTTGACCCTTTTCCCTTCCCTTTCAGCTCTTGGTGTCATCTGCAGTTCCATCTTTTTATAACTTTTCCCTTCCCTTGCAGCTCCATTGGGTGTCACTTGCAGTTCCATCTTTTTATCCCTTTCCCCCTTCCCTTGCAGCTCTGTTGGGTGTCACCTGCAGCTCCAATTTTTCCCTTTCCCCCTTCCCTTGCAGCTCTGCAGTTCCATTTTTTGTCCTTTTTCCCTTCCCTTGCAGCTCTGTTGGGTGTCACCTGCAGTTCCAATTCTTCCCTTTTTCCTTTCTCTTGCAGCTCTGCAGTTCCATTTTCTGTCCCTTTTCTCCTGCAGCTCTGTTCAGCTCTCAGAGCACAGGGAGGGAAGCAGGCCAGGCAGCACCCAAATATGAATTCCCAAATGAATTCCCGAATATCCCTGACCAGCCTGGCACCATCTCAGCTCCCAAATCCCACGTTTTCCTCCTGACTTTTCTTAGAAGGCAGAATTTGGAGTCGTGAGGCTGTGCTGAGCAGGGGAGGAGCGGAGGCAGTGAGTGTGGGGGTTTTTCATGCCTCACAAACGCAAACAGGTTGTGGTTATTCCCTGTGCGCAAGGGCATAGGAAGTGCAAGAACACTCATTAATTATGTATAATGCTCGCAGCTCGGTTGCCAAAAAATCGTATTTTTGGATATTGTTCACCAGAATATGACTTTAACCTACTGTCACCATTATTTTGCACGTCGTGGCGCTTTAATGAACATATGGCAGCGCATTAGCTCGTGCCAGCCCCTGATTTGCTGACAGGGCTGCTTTCCCAGGAGCTGCAGTGGGCATTGTGTGCATCTCCAGCCCTGCAGAGCCCTGAAATGTCCAGGGCAGGGGCAGTGGGGCTGTTCCTCCTGTGCATTCTGCCTGGAGGGACAATTCCTACCCCTGGAATTAAATAAACCTGCACTTTTCATGCTCCTCAGCCACTCCCAGCTCCCAGCAAGGAGGAAATCTCTGAAATCCCTTCACCCATCCCAGCTCCACGTGAGCCCCTCCAAGGCTCTGCCACAGCACATTGTTTTAAAGCTGATCTCATAATTGTATCGATCCCTTTTTTTTGGTTCCCTGCGTCAAAGCACTTCTTTAATCAAAAGTAAATTATGTAAAGGCCATCAGGGTCAGCCCAGCCAGCAGAATGAAAACTGCAATACATCATTTATTTGTAAATGTCAGTGAAATCTGCAGATCAATATCCTGCCCATTGTGATTGATTTTTATTATTTTATGGAAGTCCTGAGGCAGCTGCAGGCTCGGGGTGGCCCAGCAGAGCAGGATGGGGCAGGGGAGGATGGGGACACCCCTGGGCCTGTCCCTGCTCCTTTTTGTTGGTTTTTGTTGGTTTTTGGGTTTTTTGTCTCTTTTTCCAGGCTGGTCGGGGCTATTTGGGAATTCATTTGGGAATTCATTTGGGAATTCATTTGGGAATTCAGGGGTGCTGCCTGGCCTGCTCCCCACCCTGTGCTCTGAGAGCTGGACAGAGCTGCAAGGGACGGAAAAAGGGACAAAAAACCCAAAAACCACCTGTGGCCCCTGCAGAAGGGCCCAGCCCCACTGTGGGTGGCATTTATGGCATTTCAGACCCCAAACCCTGAGCTCCCAGGGGGCTGCCAGCCATCCCTGCCCTGTCCCACGGCCCAGACCCCAAACCTGCTGGGACCCGGGCTGGCGATGGGGCAGCCAGCTCCAGGCTGTGCAAACTCCATCCCAACTCCATCTGGCGGCAAAAGAATCGGCATTTGGTGATGCTGGGAGCCCTGGTGGGGCTGGGTGGGAGCTGATCCCCCCAGAGATGGGCTGAGGTCCTTCCATGGTGCTCCTGGTGCAGCCCAGGCAGGAGCTGTGGCTCTCCCAAGGGTTAAACCCCACGAGCTGTGCTCTGCCCCAATAATGAAGGCATTTCGCCGTGTAAAAAAGCATTGCTGGTGTAATAAAGGGGGGAAATTGCAGGGAATTCTGTCAGGATGGCAAAGCAGGAGCTCGTGGCAGCCTCAAGAGTATCTGTGCATCTTTTATAGACTCTGCTGGCCCGTGAGGGTCAGCGCTACCCAGCCCCGGAGAGGAAATGAAGGAGGATATCACAGCAGATAGCATCTGAGCCTGCTCCTGCTCGTAAATATTCAAAANATGAAGGCATTTCGCGGAGTAAAAAAGCATTGCTGGTGTAATAAAGGGGGGAAATTGCAGGGAATTCTGTCAGGATGGCAAAGCAGGAGCTCGTGGCAGCCTCAAGAGTATCTGCCCATCTTTTATAGACTCTGCTGGCCCGTGAGGGTCAGCGCTACCCAGCCCCGGAGAGGAAATGAAGGAGGATATCACAGCAGATAGCATCTGAGCCTGCTCCTGCTCGTAAATATTCAAAGGGCCCGGTGAGAACGGAGGGGATTCAAATGGGGACATTTCCCTGCTGCTCTGTGCAAAGCTGGCTGGAAAACAACAAAGGGCTGTGCTCCCAAACTGTCCTGAACACTCCCAAACTGTCCCAAACTGTCCCCAACGCTCCCAGACTGTCCTGAACATTCCCAAACTGTCCTGAATGCTCCCAGACTGTCCCCAACGCTCCCAGACTGTCCTGAACATTCCCAAACTGTCCCAAACTGTCCCCAACGCTCCCAAACTGTCCCAAACGCTCCCAGACTGTCCTGAATCCTCCCAACCTGTCCTGAACACTCCCAAATTGTCCCAAACGCTCCCAAACTGTCCTGAACATTCCCAAACTGTCCCTAATCCTCCCAAACTGCCCTGAACGCTCCCAAACTGTCCTGGATGCTCCCAAACCGCCCTGAATGCTTCCAAACTGTCCTGAACACTCCCAAACTGTCCTGAATGCTTCCAAACTGTCCTGAATGCTCCTAAACTGTCCTGAATGCTCCTAAACTGTCCCCAACGCTCCCAGACTGTCCTGAACGCTCCCAGACTGTCCTGAACAGCCCTGGCAGTGCCCTCACTGTGCCAAGCACCCGATGGGGCTAAAGCCGTGACCCCAAGCACAAAACCCCGGCCAGGAGAGCGGGCAGGGACGGGGGATGAACATTCCCGGAGCATCCCTGCGATCCGCGGGAGCTGCGCTGTCCCAGGGCCAGCAGGGACGGTCCCCGGGCGCTGGCACAGCCTGGCACAGCCTGGCACACCCGCTGCATGCCCGGGGCACCAGCCAGGGCCCGGCTGCGGCTCCTGCTGCCTCTGGAAGCGGCAGCACAAAGGGCCCGGCCCGGGGCGAGCCGCTAATTGCGGCTGCGGTTAATGAGGGCGGACACAGAGCGGCTGCTCCCATTAAACATGAAAATGATGCGAGGGCAGGGGAGGGCCTGGTGCTGGCTCGGGGATGGCCCTGGGGGCAGGGAGGGGGGCAGGGGCTGGATTGGGGTGCAGGGGATGGTTTGGGGTGCAGGGGATGGTTTGGGATGCAGGGAATGGTTTGGGGTGCAGGGAATGGTTTGGGGTGCAGGGGATGGATTGGGGTGCAGTGACTGGTTTGGGGTGCAGGGGCTGGTTTGGGATGCAGGGATTGTTTGGGGTGCAGGGGCTGGTGTGCAGTGCAGGGGATGGTTTGGGATCTGGCTCCTCATTCTCAGCCCTTCCCAGTGCCCAGGCGTGGAGCTCAGCCCCCGGGCTGGGAATTCTGCTCAGAGGGAAGAAAAGGGGCAGGAAACCGAATTCCCACTCCAGCCCTGCCCTTCCCGCTGGAAATGCCCCCACAAAGCATCTCCTGGGGAAGGGAGCGCTGCCTTCATCCTGCACCAGCAGCACTCCCGAAAATCCGCTGCTCCTTCATCTTCCCAAAATCCCATCAGAGTGGGTGGGAAATCCCTGCGTGCTTTGAGCACACAGAACAACTTGGCCTCGATTTCAGGGAATTCTGGTGTGGTTTTCTCTTAACCAGCTCTGCAATCACCAGGTTTAACTTGGGGTGAAAGCCACGAACCACAACTCTCAGTTCTGGGAGGAGAAAACCTTGGGGCTCCATAGGAAAAATCCTGCAGGGCAACTTCCAATCCCTCTGAAAACAGAGAAGAAGGAAAGAGGGTTAAACGCCTAAAACTGTGATTCCACTCGGGATGAAGCGTTAAGAGTTTCTATGAAGTTATCATTTATTAAAAAAAAATCAAGATTTGAGAACAGCTTGGCCTGGAACAATATTTCAGGCATGGCTAGCTGTTAAAAATAAGCTAATTCAGAAGAGCCGCATTTAAATAAATATAATGCAAAGACATAATGGCACAGATAATAGTTTTGAATGGGGAATTCTAATGACTTCGAGGGCATTTTACAGGGCAATTAATACACATGAAAATGCTGCTCTATTCAACTGATGGAAAGAAAGCAAAATAAAATAAAATAAAGGCGGCAGAAAGAGAAAGGGAGACGGTTGTGACTGGCAAAAATAGGGTTTGATTTTCTTTTCAATAGGATCACTGCTTACAAACATAATAAAAGGAAAAATAAGCATGTCAGGTTCCATAATGTGCCTTGTGAAATCCCCGATGATTCCTTTCTAAAGAGGGGCAATTAGGAGCCTCTTGCATATGCATGGGACTGGTGTGAGCGGGGCTTTCTGTGCTGCCTTCCTCCCGCTCTTCATCAACAGGATAAAAATACACCCAGAAACGCAGCAATGGTCCCCCTGCAGCATCCTCATCATCCTCATCCTCATCCTCATCCTCATCCTCATCCTCATCCTCATCCTCCTCATTGTCAAAAACTCATCTCCAGTCCCCCTGCAACATCCTCATCATCCTCATTCTCCTCATCCTCATTGTCAAAAACTCATCTCTGGTCCCCCTGCAGCATCCTCATCATCCTCATCCTCATTCTCCTCATCGTCAAAAACTCATCTCCGGTCCCCCTGCAGCATCCTCATCATCCTCATCCTCCTTATCATCATCCTCATCCTCCTCCTTATCATCCTCCTCCTCATCTTCATTTTATGATATATATTTCATTAAAGCTATACTAAAAGAATAGAGGAAAAGGTTTCATCAGAAGGCTGGCTAAGCTAAGAATAGAATAGCAAAGAACGATAAAGGTTTGTGGTTCGGGCCTTGTGTCCAAGCCAGCTCACTGTGCTTGGCCATGAATTAGAAACAACCGCATGAGCCCAATCCCAGATGCACCTGTTGCATCCCACAGCAGCAGATAACCATTGTTTGCATTTTGTTCCTGAGGCCTCCCAGCTTCTCAGGAGGAACAATCCCAAGGAAAGGCTTTTCCATAAAATGTGCCCATGACACCCAAGGACAGGGGAGGGTGCCCTGTGCTGCTGGGGAGCTCCTCAGCCCAGGCTGGCCCAAGCTGCCAGCTCTGGCTCTTCTAGGCTGAGTTTAGGGGTCCCTGGGGTCCCCCTGTGCCCCCTGCCCATCTGCACGGGGCCAGGGCTGCCCTGCCCTCCCAGCACAGCCTGTCCAGAGCTGGAGCTGCGCCTCTGAAATGTATAAATAAATATTACATATGCTAACAGATGGTTCATTAGCCAGTTGTTATGGCAATCAGCATTCCAGCCAATTAAAATCCTTTCTCATCGCTTTAAAAATGTCACTGATAGGGACATTTAAATGGCCAGAGAACAAACAGCCCCTCTGTAGGCTGGCATTGAAACAAAAGGCGTTTTCTGTGCGTTTGTGGAGACAGGAGGAGAAGAAATTGAGTAAGAGTTGGAAATCCTTTGTGCTGGGAGCGAAAGGTGCTGGCCCCTGAGTTTTAATTAATGGCAGAGCCTGTTGGGCATTTTGTCACTCCAGTGACCCAGTTTGGGGTGGCCTGGGAACCCCAGAGGTGCAGCTGGGACACCCCAGCCCCTCCTGGGCCCTTCCTGCAGGAACTGTCTGTGCAGGGCTCAGCACCCAAGGAGGGGCCAGGCTTTGTGCCAGGTGTGCCCCAGGAACCCCTGAGCTGTTCCTGGGCACTGGCAGAGCCCTGCAGCCCTGGGGATGCTCAGCCAGGCTCAGGCTCAGGCTGGGTCTGAGCCAGGAGCTCCAAAGGAACTGAAATTGCCCTTGTGGAAACACCAGGGTACCCAGAGGTGCTGGAGATGGGGCAGGAAGGGGAGGAATGGAGGAAGGAATTCACACTTCCTCATCATTCCTGGTGGTTTTGAGGTTGCACGTGGCTGGAATAGAAAGGAACTGCTTGTGTCCCAAAAATTCCTTGCAAACACCTTTTCCTTGGGGTGGAATGGGAAAGAACTGCTTGTGTCCCAAAAATTCCTTGCAAACACCTTTTCCCTGGGGTGGAATGGGAAAGAACTGCTTGTGTCCTAAAAACTCCTTGCAAACACCTTTTCCTTGGGGTGGAATGGGAAAGAACTGCTTGTGTCCCAAAAATTCCTCGCAAACACCTTTTCCCTGGGGTGGTGGCGCTGGCAGCACTGGGCATCTCCAGCCTGGAGCTCTGAGTGCAGGGATTGAATCCTGGCATGGGGAGGCAGAGCCTTTTCATCCCAAATCAGTGCTGTGGGCTTGGAAAGGGGAGAAAACCCTTCCAGAAACATCCCTGTGCAGGCAGGGACCAGGATGGTCCCATCCCACATCAATGAAGGGACCAGGATGGTCCCATCCCATATCAGTGAAGGGACCAGGATGGTCCCATCCCATATCAATATAGGGACCAGGATGGTCCCATCCCTTATCAATGAAGGGACCAGGATGGTCCCATCCCATGTCAATGAAGGGACCAGGATGGTCCCATCCCACATCAATAACGGGACCAGGATGGTCCCATCCCATATCAATGAAGGGACCAGGATGGTCCCATCCCACATCAATAACGGGACCAGGATGGTCACATCCCACATCAATAACAGGACCAGGATGGTCCCATCCCATGTCAATGAAGGGACCAGGATGGTCCCATCCCACATCAATAACGGGACCAGGATGGTCCCATCCCATATCAATAACGGGACCAGGATGGTCCCATCCCATATCAATGAAGGGACCAGGATGGTCACATCCCACATCAATAACAGGACCAGGATGGTCCCATCCCACATCAATAATGGGACCAGGATGGTCCCATCCCATATAAATAAAGGTAAAATTCCCCAAAGCTCGTGTTCAGACAGGGCAGGACTGAGTTTCCCCCGGTCCCTGCCCTGCTCCAGGGGCTGCTGCTGCCCTGGCAGCCAGGACAGAGCAGGATTTGATGAGTCACAGCCTCACCAGGGCTCATTCTCTCTTTCTAATCTCTGCTGTCTTCTGCAACCGTTTAGAGGAACAAAAAATAGCTCCCGCAGACAATCAGGACAGATTATTTTAATGAGAGCTCAAAAATGAGAAACAAACGGCTCAAATTGAGCCTTCAAACGTTTCTCCCCACGTCTGCAAGGAGCTGCTCCATGCCTGAATCAGCAGGCTGGCAGCACAGGGTGCTCCTGCCAGGAGAGCAGCTCCCAGCCCTCCCTTTTCAAATGTTCTTTATCCCAGGGGCTGAGCTGAGCATCCCGAGCGAAGCTGCCTGTGATCAGCAGCTCCATTTTCTGCCTCTAATTGTCTTTTATCTGCTGGAGAGCCCGGCTCCCATCTGCTCCTGCCTCCCTGCACACCTCAGGGAGGGCAGCACTGCCCATATGTGCTCCAGCAGGCTGAGGTGGGATGGGGCTGAAGCCTCCCCAGCCTTTCCTCCCCCTGGCTGTGCCCGTTTTAATGCTCATTGTTCGTTTATTGATGGATCCAGCCTGGGACTGCCCCAGGGGCAGCCACAGCTCCTCTGGGCACCCAGGGACCCCTACAGGAACAGCTTCTCCCTGGAGATGGAGGATTTGGAGAATGAGGAATTTGGAGATGGAGAAGAGGAATATTGGGTCAGAGCTGCAGGAAATCGCTGTGTTCTCACAAAGGGATTATCTGGGGAAAAGAGAAGCCCCAGCAGAGCCAGCATCTCCCATCCCTGTGTGTCCCACAAGGGGATCCTGCAGCAGAGGGGAAGCTCTGAGAAGCACTCTGGTATTTCATCCTATCTGTGCTATCCAGAGAACTCCCCACGACCCATAAATAGATTTTTCCCCCTTCCTTTATTCCTGGCCTCCCTTTTGGCTTGCGACGGCTTCAGAGCTGCTCCTTGATGGGCATAAAAATATCATGAGTACTTGTTTAAACATCAGAAAGGTATTAGCTCAATTTTGCACTTCAATGCTACCCGGAATGTTTAGGCCCATTGGGCATGAATTTAATTTTCTTACAGGCTGCAGAGAGAAGAAAAATCAGCCTCCCTATCTGAGCATTAACTGCTGCTCCCTGTGACAGCTCCAAGCACCACCTCTGAGGGCTCAAAGGGGCTGGGATGGAGCCCTGGGCAGGCAGAGACCCCCAGACCCCTCCCCAGGGCTCTTCTGCACCTTTACACAGGAGAAGATGCAGCAGGAGGAGCAGCTCTGCAGCAGGGTCACAAAAACCAAATCGTTCCCCCGTGGCAGCAAAATCCTTCCTCACCTCGTTGGTGATAAAGCGTTGGGTCAAAAAGCATCAAATCTGACTGGGTGTTTTATCAGTGCATCAATGGCACATCACGTTTTGGGTTTGGTTTAAAAAGGAGATTTTTGGTGGCCGTGGAAACAGCAAAATTCCTGCAGCAGGAGGGAACTGCAATGTTCCTGCTGCAGGAGGGAACAGACAGCAAAATTCCTGCTGCAGGATCCAACAAACAGCAAAATTCCTGCAGCAGGAGGGAACAAACAGCAGAATTCCTGCTGTAAGAGAGAACAAATAGCAAAATTCCTGCAGCAGGAGAGAACAGCAATGCTCCTGCTGCTGCAGGGCTCAGGATAAATGCATGCAGTCCTTTGCTGATTTCCCACATTTCTGTGCCCTGAAGGATCCTTCTCTGCTTCTCTCAGGCACAGAGGAGGTGCAAGGCCACGGGGATGTCTGTGCTGGAGTTGCCAGCTCTGATCCTGGACATCCATCCAGCTCCGTGTAAATGAGCTCCAGAGCCTGGGCCAGGCTCAGCTGAGCCTCAGCAGAGCATCCAAGCCTGGCAGAGCCTCTCTGTGCTCTGCCCAAACCTTTGAAGCCTTCCCAGGGCTGCTGGGCAGGAGATCAGAGCCACGGGAGGGAGTTTGGAGCCAGGGGAAAAAAAGGGAAAAGGGTGGCAATGAAAACACAGGCACCAAAGGGCGCCCCAGTGCCACCAGTGCCCTCCTGCACCTGCCCCTGTGCCCCTGGCTGTGCCCAGAGCTCCAGGGGATGGGGGCAGTGACTCTGCTGCTGCAGGGGGAGATGCTGGTGCTGATCAAAGGGCAGGTTCCAGTAATTAAAGGTGCAGGTTTCCAATAAATAATTGTTGGAAGGTGCAGGATGGGACCAGAGCTCCCAGAGAAGGGTTTATGGGGCTGTTCCCCAGGGCTGCTCTCCCAGCTGGGCGGGTTCAGGTTCCCAGGTCTCTCTCTCCATCTCCTCAGGAACATCGATAAACGCCGTGCAAAAGTCTGTGTGTAAATAACAGGAGTTTCTGCCTATTCTGATCAATAAAATATGGTTTATAGGAGCCCTCGTGGCCCTCAGCTGCACTGGCAGCTCTGGCTGTGGCTTTATGAACTCACTTTGCAGGTGGCTGGAACGGGAGTGCTGCTCTGCCAGGGATGTAAATCAGGGGACGGTTTGTAGCTCCTGCTTTGCTGTTTCTTTAAAACACAAGTGGCTGTATATGGGTTTTTATGGTTTTTCCTTGCTGGGCTGTGGGTGAATAAAGGATGCAGAGGGTGGATGGATGTGCAGGAGGTGCAGGGGGGGGATGGATGGATTTTTGCAGTTAAACTCTATCGATGTCCTCTCACATGCAGGGAGAGGGAAACCAGCAAACAAATAATGCTGAGATGGATCCCCAGGATCTGCATGTGAAAGCCAAGCACCACACAAAAAGCAGAATTACTGCAGCCCATCACTCTCCCTCTGCAAAGCCAAACTGGGCTCTGCTCTGCTCAATTCTTTCCTTCTGCTGCCCACATTTCTGACTCCTTCCTTCTCTGGGTTTCATCCTGGCCTTCTGATATCCCACCAGCCAAAGATTCAGAGCATGGAGAAAACCACACCAAGCCCCACCCTCACCTCTCAAAATATTAGCTCAGTCCTCACAGCAACTTGATCTATAGAACACTAAAATAATATCAATAATTTCTTCTTGTTTTCACAAGGTTAGTTACCAGATGCAGAGCTAGAAATGAGGGATGAAAGGTCTGTGCTTGCTGTTGGGCATCAAAATCCTTTAATGATTTATTAATGTCAACATTTCTGGTTTCCATACAGACTGTTGTTGTGTGGGTGCCTATTTATTTCCGTGCACAGCCAAAGGTCAGGGCTTGGAGCACAGTTGGGAAGATGTTTAAAAGTGCCTGAGAAAGCACCAGAGAGATCTGTGAGAGCTCTGAAGAGCTTCTGTGTGG
>WBNQ01009964.1:0-15771 GCA_013401375.1 Spizella passerina
ACTTGGAGTAACGTGCTGCTGGTTTTCCAAACATATTGATATGGGAGATTTAAACTCATATGCTAATTATTTTCTCATTAGAAGAGTGCTGTTGAACTATTTGCAGACTAAGTTACTGCTCAGCATTGGCATTTTGTCCCCAATCTGTCCCTTAGTAGGGACATATTGATACACACACCCTCATATGGAACACATTAGACATTAAGTATAAAAGCTGTTTTTGTTTTTATATAACTTCACACACAGAGAAAATAATATCCCACAGACTATATATTAATCATGTTTACTGATCTCTGCAGAGTATTAGTACACTTTGAAGTCAGCCTGTTGTGCCAAACCTCTGTCAGCTGAAGCCATAAATTTTCTGCTTTACTCCTTGTGTAACTTTTCCTTTCTCTCCCCACCCCAGCCCTCAATGAGGCAAGGTTAGTTCTGAGCTAGATGCATTTCTATGTTAGCTTGCCAAATCATATGAGATGTGTGAATGGATGACTTCAATTTGAAGGTACATGTTCAAGTACCCAAGCCATGTCTTCCACCCAGTAAACTTCTCAGTCATTCTTCTTGAATTGTTCTGCAACAGAAAGAAAGCTCTCCAAAAGCACAACTCTGCCCATCAGCACATTGTTAGCCAGCCACAAGGCTGCAAGTTACCTTTAGAAAGCAGTGATTATAAATAAATCAGCTGAGATACAGTTTCCCCCATATTGTGAACCATAGCAATAACATGTCTTTAACTGAATAGGTATTTTGCATCAGAATACAAAAACATGTTCCAGTTTGGAAAAAAACCCAAACAAACAACAACCACAAAACCAGCTGCTAAAACAAAGTGAAAAGAAGTGCTGATAAAACTAAGCATAGAGTTGTGCAGAGTTTTCTGCCCTAAGACGCAAGGCTATCTAGCAGGGGAAAAGGAGTTATCATCTTTCAGCCATCAGTGTGGGCATGCACAGTCATGCATCCACAGGATAATGGTAGCAGCCAGTGGCTGATGTTCCCAACATCTCTCTGCAAATCCTGGTCCAGTAGGAATAGCTCTTGAGAGCGTCTCAGCAAGAGTCACTGAGAATTATTTTGAAGTGCAAGTGTATCTATCAAGGCACTTGCTGGATTAAAATGCAGAAGCATTGCTTGATAAGAGCAGCTCAGGAAAATCAGTCTAGTCTTTACATGCTTCCACCATTAACACCAGCTTCAGCAGGGCAAACAAATGCAGTACTACAAAAATAATAATTCTGTTCCTTCACTAAGAATAGAAACACAGAGTGCATATAAATAAGAAGGACATACAGAAATCTTGGCTCTAGTTGGCATATGAGTCAAAGTTAAGGAAGCAAGGATAATGTTCCCTGGAGTCCCATCAGCACTGGTGATTGTTTGTGGCTATGCATAGTTAATATCTGTATCCATCTGCATTGCATTTGAAAGTCTAGGATTCTGATTTTGACCCTCTGAGAATCTGAAGCAAGCTGCCTACAGTAGCCTGAAACCAGTGGTGAATACACATAACCTTCAGTATATTTTTCATAGTAAAAATTATTTCAGTCCCTAGTTGCCATTTGACTACAGTTGTTAAGGACTAAAGAGAGCTATCTCAGCTGGCAAGGGCAAAAATTAAATGGCCTTGAGATCTTATTGGCAGTCTCTTTCCTTTGTCTTCCAAAAAGACAGCCCCTGCACAGCTAACCAAACAGAAGCTGATAAAGTATACAGAAAGCTGAGGTGCCTCTGAAACTACTGCTAACACCAAAAGTAGCAAAACTAGCAAAATACAGCAGAGCACCTCAAACATATTAATTTACTTGATTTAGTAATTGATTGATATAGTGATTTTGGTGTGTATGGCCGTGACTTGTGAGGGTTCCTCAGGGTGAGAGAGACAGACGAGAATCTTGCTTCATGATCAGAAGGCTGGATTTATTAATTTATGATATATAATACATTATGACTATACTAATAGGAATAGAGAGAAAGCTTCAGAAGCTGCTAAGCTAAGAATAGAATAGGAATAGAATGAATAACAAAGTTCTGTGTCCAGGCAGAAAGCAAGCAAGCTCTCCTGTGAGTGGTCAGAAAATCCAAACACGCACCGAAGACCAATCACAGATGCACCTGTTACATTNAAGCCAAGCTGCTGCTCTGGTGAGTGAACCTGCTCCTCCAGGATGGACCCAGAGCAGCAAGCAGGGAAAGAAAATCGTGCCACCACCTTGGGTGGGGGAATCGTGAAGGAACTTTTACTTGCCCAGTGATGTCTCTATGCAGCCATGATGAGAAGCTGCTCAAACACCATTTTTCTTGGTGGTTGACAGGGTAGGAATGGGAGCATACAAGAGGCGTTTAGGAACAGGGATGTAACACAAGATTCTCTCCATAGGTCTGGGAAATTTTCATTAATTCAACAACACCTGGAAAACCATTGGTTTGACTCATAATTGGACAAGCAAATGTCCTTTTTCAGACTATGCAGCCAAACAAATACAGCCTCACTGAGTGTCTGAGCTGTGTGATCCCACACCAAGGCCTGTGCTGGCTGTCAGTAAGAACAGGCTTGAAAGGAGTCTCTCTCCATCCCATTGGAGCTGCTTGTTCCATGCTGTGTGTATAAACGTTGAGTGCCAGAACCTTTCCCCAGCCTGAGATCCTCACCATTTCCTGCTTTGCTTTTTTCTGGCATTGTCTAGGGACTAGAATCTCAGATTTCAGTAAAGCATTGCTTAAATATTAAAGAAAAATGTTACATTCATTTTGAAACTCTCAAAAAAATCTTAAGAGCTTGAACCCACTGTCTTCCTATTGTACCCTAAAAATACACATGTTGAAGAAGAAAGATTACATGATGATTACAGTATCATCAAATATGTTAATAGGTGAGGCTAGTCAGTGTTACATGATTTTGCCATGAAATATTCTGATGTTAAAAAAAATGCACATTATTCACAAGAAACAACAAGCCTCTGAATTCCCACTTTTTAGTTTTATATCTGAAATATAGCCTCACAGGAGTTTGATTCAGTGCATTAAATAGAATGGCTTCCTTGAAAACTTGTCCCTGCCAGCACATTCATTGCATCCCTATTCATAGCGTGCCCAGAGTGCACACACTCTTTTCACCGCAGTATGGATAAAGATAAAAGATCAGAGGTGCTTTTGAATGTTTTAGAATTTTTTTCTACTCTGAAAGAATCAGTTATCAGGGCTGTGATACAATTCAGAGGCAGTTTTCTGACAAAGCTGAAATGGCCACTCTCCAGGGCTGGGAAAGGATGTTACTGCAAGGGTTCCATTAGTCACCAAAGCATTTTTCTCTTAAATGTGCCAGTTTTTGACCTTGGAGGTCAGCAAAAGACTGTGCATCTGTTGTTGGTTGGTTTTCCTGAAGACTCATATCTAGGAGCTCGGGCTGATATTTCCCTGATTGCATTTCCTTTCCACAACAATTTGCCATGGCCCCATTCAAAAAGGGGTTCATCCAAGCTGGAAGTGCTTTTTGAGGCACCTGAGGACAGGGTCTCCTCCATCATTTCCAAGCAGAGCAATCACAAACCTTTACATCCTTGTAAAGTTAACCAAAGTGTTCTATTCAGAGCAGGGGAGAGGGAAAAACCAAAACCAATATACAACTAAATCAGAGCTATCCCACAACAGTGAGATACAAGGAAGCCACAAGGGACCTTTAATTTGCAATCGGCTACAGGCAGGGAGCTCCTGGTATATGGGCAACAGTATGAGGGAAATGATAGAAAATGTTACTAAAATAAACCAAAAATGCAGGAATGAAATGCAGACATTTTTTCCCAAATAATTCAAACAAGTGGATGAAAACTACAAAAAATAATTTCTTCTTTAAGAATCTCTCTTCTTGCAAAAGACAAGTAGCTCAAAGCAGGAAACAAACACTGTGACACATCAAGGTTATTGATGGTAAATGTTCTTGTTTCCAGTAAGAATTTAGTGTGTTTCAGATGGCTTAAATGGAATTTAAAAATTACAGAAAATACTTCTGCCAAATACAAAGAGGCCATCTTTTTTCTTGCTTTTCTTTCCCTGTTACTTGAATTGCTTCCTTTTTTCTTTACATATTTTGAAACAAACACCTTTTAAAACCTGTTTGTATTCACCCAAGTAGCGATATACAAGAAAGATAAAACACTAAGTATCCTAAGTATCCTTCCTATATGACTTCTCTCTGTGTAAGACCAAATATTTACAGCACATATCTCAGTAAAAAGTTCCACAAAGTAGAAAGCAATCACCATGGAATTGACAGGCATGAAAATATGGATTAATATTGCAAATCAAAATCTAATATCTGAGAGTTCCCCTTTCAAAAAAAAATCCAAAGAAACAACCAAATCTGCAGCACAAAAGACAAATAAACAAGCAACCTAAAAACAAAAAACAAACACTCCCAATTAATTAAAGAGAATAATAGTATAATAGTTCATCTGCTCTTGATTTCCTGATGTCATATCCTTAAATCCCAGTTAAAATGTCACTTAGGAACAATATTAAATGTTCAAGCTACCCCTGTGACCAGGATTGAGCATAAAGCAAGTTTACACAGACACAGCATGGGAAAACTTTCGAGAGGCCACAAAAAAAAAAAATAAAAAAAAAAATAAAAAAAAAAGCCAAACTAGCCCAGGCTTTCTGGGAAATCACATATCTGGGAAAAGTCCATTGCATGATATATATCACCCACTGGCAACACTTTATCAAGTAGACAAGCCTTTTCACGAGGCTAAATACAACGTGTATTTTTAATGCCCAAAGTGTATTTTAATGTCCAAGCATTTGAAGCTTGAAATCTGATGAAAGTGTATTTACTCTCAAAGCTAATCTTTCAAGCTTCATGACGTATTTGTAGAGGGTTGTATAAGGCGGCTAATTCTTCCCTCTTCACTAGGTGGCACTATGAGTCCACCAGTGAATTTGAAGCTCATCAGTATTTCCTACTCTAGTTGCAAATGTCTATCTGAAAAAGCAATATTATCTTTTTAAGCCTTCTTTAAGAGCTCTTCTGGGGATTAACTTGACGTGTTTTGTCCTGTTAAGCAGGAAAGAAAATTTTCCATAAGATATTAAGGCCAAAAAATGTGCCACATAAATCACTTTATATTTATATTGCTCTGAATGGTGCTCAAACTTCATAAACGGAAAGATCCAGCATGAGGGAAGGAAGAAACAAAAAATTTATGCCTTAGGCTTGACATTTCTAAATGTTTAGATAGAGAATTTGAGCTGCAATAATAGTAATAATTGGTGGTACTTATTTTGTTTGTATTTATTTACTTACAGATTACTAAAACTTAAACTAATAGTCCATGTAGTAGGTTTGCTGATTTTTATTGAGGAAAAAAAAAGTGAAAATTATGGGAATTGAAGTTAGAGCCCAACTTTTCTTAACCTGAAGAGCTAATAACTTGGGACACAACATCCAGTGCTTTCCAGTGAAGGGGACACACTTTCAGGGAGGATGGATGTGCCAGCCCAAGGGTTTGTCACAAAAGCCTGCAGCAGGACTGATGGCACAGGAAAACACACTGAAACCTGCTCTGACCCCCAACACTGGTTTGGCCAGCAGGCCGATGATTCACTAGGCTGGTTAACAAGGGAAAGGGGGAAAGAACAGCCAATTTTGTTGTGATAGCAAAGGAAAGCAGCAGGCCCTGCTGTTTGCCTGTGTTGTTTCTCCAGCACTCTTGCTGGGTTACTTTTCCTGAACACCCACCCAGCCTGTCTGTCCATGGGCTGTGGATGCAGTGGGTGCAGCCAGGACCTGGCATGGGCTGTACCCAGCACCAGCCCATGGCGAGGAAAAGCAAAGAAAAAGGAAAGTAAAGCCAAAATAAGGAGCAGCTGTGGCACTGCTCTGTCAAAGTGAAGACGCAGTGGTTGCCCGTGGAAGGCCAGAGCCTACCACCCTTGGGCTCTTCTCCCTGATGTAAAGGTCATGTCATCATGAGCAACACTTTCAAGCGGTCTGTGCCCTAGCTACAGAACAGAGCTAATGGCAGACATGGATGTGAGACAGGAAAAGGAGGGGCCAGGATGCCAGGGCAGGTCTGGCAGGTGCCCAGGACACAGGGCAGAGGTGCACAGCCTCTTGCAAGGCCACAGTTCCTGTGTCACTTGTGTGCACAGAAAAGAAAGGCCCATTCACGTGTGTGTCCCAGCCTTCCCACAGGACAAATTCCAGCCTTGCCCAGAGGGTAAATCATACACTGGGTTTCCAAATGACCAAGAGCCCTTTAGAATTATGTTTTCAAATACACTTACCAGTTTGGCTACATCTGAAAATCTGGATCTCAGGTGATGAAATAAAGGATGGGGCAAATCTGACTCTTGGAAGGTGTCAGAATCATAAATATGAAAGTAGAAAATCCCTCCCTCCTAAATCAACCCTTCTGTATTGAGCATATCTTCAATGTTCCCAAGGCAGGATATTTTTAAAAATCTCATACATTACCAATCACAGGAACATGGGCTTATGAGTAATTCCTGGGGTCCTTTAAAAGTATTTATTTGAATGTTTTTCTTCTTCCAGTTTGTCACTTGCTCACATATCAAAAGTTCAGAAAAAGGCACAGAGCACCACTGTGCTCCCAAGCAGCCCCCTGAATAGTCCCTTGGCAGCTGTAACTCAGCAGGAAAGCTCAGGGGCTTGGATGTGTTAATTAGCTGGCAGCTCTCCTCAAATTTTCAGCAGCAATGCTCAGTGCTGTAGCTCTGTCTCCAGGCATACACTTTCATTTTGCTGTTTCACCAAGCAAACCCTGAAAAAGGAAGAACAAGTGCTGAATTTAATAGGAGTTAATGCATTACTTTGCAAGTGCTTCATGGCTGAGAGTCTAAAGTCTTCCTCCCAGCAATGTGACTGAGACAGCTGCAAATCTCCAAGTAATGACCTCTGCTAAGTGACTCAGTTCAGCCCAGCTCCCAGCAGATAAATGACACCATATATCTCCCCTTCAGCTATTTACCCAGGCTTGGGAAGGAAGCAGGGCATGTGAGCCCTGTCCTGCTGCAGCTGCACACAACCAGCTGTGAGGCTCACCCTGCAACTGAGAGCTTGCAGCCACTCTGGGGCTGGATGTTCCTGCCACACAAACCACCCAGGAGCATTAGCAGCCTCCAACACCCAGCTTAAACACATTTTAGAGTATTGTGCTCAGTTCCTCAGCACCAAGGGTTCTGTCAGACAGCACATTACCTGGCACCTCACACATTGCAGGAGGAAATTTCAGCTTCCAGAAAAAAGTGCTGGACAAAACCAGATTTACCTCTGAGCACTGGAAGGACCCAGTTTTCAAAACCTTGGGAATTCTTTTCTTCTCTATTTCAGCAATAAGCAATAATAATTAATTAGCACCCTCAGTATTATTTCAACATCCATTTTCTTGACCCCATTTAACAAAGTGCACACTGAAAAAGTTTCTCTCATGGGTAAGTTTTCTTCTGCAGCTTTTCCTTAGGTAGCAATGTAAGATAATTTCAGTAGGCTGTAGGGACTAGAGACAAACTCAGTTAATCTGAAAAGAGGTATTGTAATCTACAGCCATATATCAAATTAAATACATGAGATTAAAATAGAGCACAATATATCTAACATATTTAGAGGGTGGTTAAGGTGAATGAAGTTTACTTAGTTTTGTTTGGATGATAAAGCATTTAACCACTTCTCATACACTTGGAATAAGTGGATTTATCCTTAGTTTGGATATATGTCTATACCACTTCCATACAGTCTGTCTGCTCTTCCCTCACAGTTGAGAAAAGGTCCAGAAAGTAACTTCAGCCTTCATAAATAATTTTTAATTATGATGTTCTAGCAAATGTGCCATTTCAGGTGCTATTTGTGTGGAAGAAAACAGCTGACAGTAAATGTGACCCATTGAGAGGACAGGGCAAGAAGACAAGTTGTGTTTTAATGAAAATGGTGCAAATTTTCATTAAAATGAGTGCTGCTTGTCTCTGTTTTTATTGTCTAGAGGGAGAACTCAGTGACAGGGAGACCCAGTAGCCAGGAGCCAGCACACACATCACTGGGCAGCTGGGGAGAGCACTGGCCACTGCCATCCCTGCATGGGGACAGGCAAAGGCACCTGCCAGGAGAGGGGACCCACAGCAGGGCTCTCCACCCACAGTGGCCCCAGCCAGACAGTCCTGAAAAAGCACTCCCTTTGAAATCATTAGGAATATAGCTTGTCTACAAAATATTGTGTCTTAAGGTCTATAGCTTCTGCTTCTTTAGACTGAGTTCTGCCAACAGTTAAATGTATGTCTTTAAAAATAGTATGGGCAGCAGGAATATAAATGTAAGGTTGCTTGTTCCACTAGAAAAATACCAGATCAGTAAAGTGATTCAGTTTTGATATTGCAATTCCTACTTGTTAAGGAAGTCACTCTTGGTTTGGAGCTCAATAAGCCTGCAAATGTTTATCCATACCATTGTACATTAAATATGGAGATATTTAACAGTGATTAAAACAATATTTGTTAGCTTCATTTCCAGACATCAAACTGGGGGATTAGTACAAAATTCTAAAAACAAAGTGCTACTTTGGCAAACATCTACATTGACCACCACTGTTTTTTCCAAGAGATAATTTAAAGAGGTCCAGTATTTAAATATTTGCCTTGTCTTGTCACCACAGGAATATCTCAGGATCTACAATTATTTTTCCATTTTTAATGCAGAAAAGACAGCTCTGACTGGTTGGATTCCCACAACTATAATTACCTAATATCTCTAAATTTTTCATTAGGTATTCCCCCCTGGATTCTGGGGCTTAAAAGGGGCCACAGAGCTGACTAAAGGCAATAAACATGACTGTGGTGGTTTCCCTGTGTGACACCCTCTCCCAGGGATCCTGACTGATCACAGTCCTTGACCAGGCATGCAGTTAGCTAGCCAGAAAAGCAGGCATTAATATTGTGGCATAAAATCTGTTTTGAGTTGTTGCAATGCATCCAATTCAGCTCAGTTTCCAGCCAGGAGGTGGCAATCTTGTTTCATACTTGTGCTGTTTTCAGCCAGACTCCAGCATCAGGACTAGGATCTGTGTGTGCCTGCAGAATAAATAATGAAAACCAACTCAATTTTAAATTGGCAGCTACATCTTATTATAGGCACAACATCAAAAGAGAAAAGAAACTCCTCATCTCTAGAAATAAAGATATATTAAAGTTGAACTTTCCAACTGGAAAGAACAATTTTTAAAAGTTGTTCTTGGTAGGTAGAATAATTTTGCAACAGGTCTCCTATTGTTGATTACATTTAGGGTGGAGAAACTGATCATGGGCTTATTCCAGAGGCAGAACTCTTAGAGTGGAAGTAGATTCAATGGAAAGGTCTTTCTTTACAGGAGGTGGGATTTGCTTTCCTCACAAAATAACAACAGAGGAGCTCGGTATTGGAAAGATGCTGTAAATTTGGTTTCCTGGAAAAACCTGGAGTAAAATAAAAAATTGATAGGTATCTGGACACACAAAAATGATATTTGAATAGATTCTAAAAAAAAAAAGCATACACTACAAAGCAATTCAGCCCTGGTCTGCAGAAAAAATGAAAACAATTTCCTATAAATAAAGATGATAAAGATGAAGGAGCTACTTCTTATACAGGGCCTGATCCCACCCACCAACACCTCACTCACTAAAGGAAATGGAAGATTTACCACAACAAACTCTGTGATCACTATTGAGCAGGAGGAAACACAAGTCTGGGATGATTTCTCACTCCCTGAGCTCTAGCCTTCTACCATAGCATTTCTGGCATTTTGGGAAAGTTTGGCCATTCCTCTTTTTCAAGGTCCTGGGTCTAGACAGAGACACACCAAAAGATAGAGGTGAATCACAGAGAACAGTTTTACTGGGAATTTTCACAGGCATCACAGCTGGGCTTCTGCTCTCCAGAGGGATTACTCTAACACAGGCAACATGACATAACCTGGTATTTTTCACTCCAGAAGTGTTTCAAGAAGTTCTGTGTTTGGAGAAAAGAACTTCTTCTTGCAAGCTGTGTCTTACACAGCCTTTACAGAAGTCTGCCATTAGTAAAAAAACATTTCATTTCAGATGTTGCAGATTCCAAAACTTCCAACACTAAGGGAAGAGCTTGGTCACAGAGAGCACCAGGAGCTGGGGCTTCTCAGCAGTGTCCCATGACATGCTCAGTGTCAGGATCCCCACCATTGCCAGGTCAGGTGCTTGGTGCACCAATGCATGGCTGCACCTCCCAGACCAGCACCTGAAATGGGCTCTTTTCTCTGGGACTCAGCTGTGCCTTGCAGCAGATGCTTTTTCATCATCATGTACATTTTTTCAAAGAACCATCCTGATTACTCTAAGCAGTCCTATATTAGAAGAGCACACAAGAATGGAATTAAAAATTTCTGGTTCTTTGAGCCACCATCCATTCAAGCCATGTTGTGGTGGCTGAGGCCCAGGGCTCCTCATCCCTGGCTCCCATAGTTCGTGGTTTTGTGGATCTGTGCCTGTTTCAGCATCACCCCCTCTGTCCTCTTCAAGACACACTGGTTCTGGGCACCAGTCCAGCACAGCTACTGTAAAGGACAGAAAGCAAGAATTAGGTCAATAAATTATATGTTTCAAAGCACAACAATCAGTATGTTGTGCACAAGCATTTGCAGTTCATTTAATGAAATGAGAGTAGAGGCCCCAAGACCAGAGGGTGTGGAAACCTTCAATTCACAGACGTACACTAGCTGCATACCAATGCAACATCAGACCAAAATAAATCACTAAGATAAGAGAAGATTCTTCCTGGAGACTGAAAAACACTGGAACATCTGGAAAGAAAAAAATAATTTAGTTCAATATGTGTTTTGGATGATTTGTAGGAAAAATATCTGCAAGAGACTTGTCTTTAAACAGTGAACACTGAGACCCAGGATGTTTCCTGGGGATTAATGACTACCTAGGAGAGTTAATGACCCACAGAAAAGCTGAGGGTCATTAAAACCAGTCAGTCATCAGGTCATTGGGACATTCTCTCTGCTCAAGTTTGTTATGGTTGCTGACAGTGCTCCTCCTTCTTGGTGAATATAAGAAAAGAAAAAAGCAGCAATATACTTCTTTCTGCATTGCCAGAAAGCCCTGCAGCCATCCCTCTGTGAGGGGAAATGTTGGGAGCACACCACCACTGTGCTAAACCTTGCAAAAAAACCAAATATTATTTCTCCCCTTGAATTTAGATAATATTGTTATATTTCAGTGTGCTTAGATTAGGCATAGTTGCACATGAAAAATCTAGGTCACCTTTCAATAAATGCTTGATATCCCTCAGTTTGAGTATTACTTGAGAATTTTTTTACATAAAAGATTAACTTTTTTAATAAATGCAGTAATTAGCTGCATTTTTATCTCAATAGATTTCTGTCTAAGGCACCCAAATGTTACCAGTCATTAAACCCTGATTTGCCAATGAACACTGGGAGAAACACACTGCTCTGAACATTTAATTTGTCTGAGAGCTTGTCAGTAACAAGGGAAGTACAAGACAGGCAACAACTACAGTCATGGATTTCCTGCCTTAGTTACGCACCATGATACTGGCACAGGAGTCAGCAGCCAAAAGCAAAGCCACAATTACCCTGGAAAAGATGTTCTTTCAGGGAAACCTGCATCTGTGTTCATGTCAGNAGCTCTAGCCTTCTACCATAGCATTTCTGGCATTTTGGGAAAGTTTGGCCATTCCTCTTTTTCAAGGTCCTGGGTCTAGACAGAGACACACCAAAAGATAGAGGTGAATCACAGAGAACAGTTTTACTGGGAACTTTCACAGGCATCACAGCTGGGCTTCTGCTCTCCAGAGGGATTACTCTAACACAGGCAACATGACATAACCTGGTACTTTTCACTCCAGAAGTGTTTCAAGAAGTTCTGTGTTTGGAGAAAAGAACTTCTTCTTGCAAGCTTTGTCTTACACAGCCTTTACAGAAGTCTGCCATTAGTAAAAAAACATTTCATTTCAGATGTTGCAGATTCCAAAACTTCCAACACTAAGGGAAGAGCTTGGTCACAGAGAGCACCAGGAGCTGGGGCTTCTCAGCAGTGTCCCATGACATGCTCAGTGTCAGGATCCCCACCATTGCCAGGTCAGGTGCTTGGTGCACCAATGCATGGCTGCACCTCCCAGACCAGCACCTGAAATGGGCTCTTTTCTCTGGGACTCAGCTGTGCCTTGCAGCAGATGCTTTTTCATCATCATGTACATTTTTTCAAAGAACCATCCTGATTACTCTAAGCAGTCCTATATTAGAAGAGCACACAAGAATGGAATTAAAAATTTCTGGTTCTTTGAGCCACCATCCATTCAAGCCATGTTGTGGTGGCTGAGGCCCAGGGCTCCTCATCCCTGGCTCCCATAGTTCGTGGTTTTGTGGATCTGTGCCTGTTTCAGCATCACCCCCTCTGTCCTCTTCAAGACACACTGGTTCTGGGCACCAGTCCAGCACAGCTACTGTAAAGGACAGAAAGCAAGAATTAGGTCAATAAATTATATGTTTCAAAGCACAACAATCAGTATGTTGTGCACAAGCATTTGCAGTTCATTTAATGAAATGAGAGTAGAGGCCCCAAGACCAGAGGGTGTGGAAACCTTCAATTCACAGACGTACACTAGCTGCATACCAATGCAACATCAGACCAAAATAAATCACTAAGATAAGAGAAGATTCTTCCTGGAGACTGAAAAACACTGGAACATCTGGAAAGAAAAAAATAATTTAGTTCAATATGTGTTTTGGATGATTTGTAGGAAAAATATCTGCAAGAGACTTGTCTTTAAACAGTGAACACTGAGACCCAGGATGTTTCCTGGGGATTAATGACTACCTAGGAGAGTTAATGACCCACAGAAAAGCTGAGGGTCATTAAAACCAGTCAGTCATCAGGTCATTGGGACATTCTCTCTGCTCAAGTTTGTTATGGTTGCTGACAGTGCTCCTCCTTCTTGGTGAATATAAGAAAAGAAAAAAGCAGCAATATACTTCTTTCTGCATTGCCAGAAAGCCCTGCAGCCATCCCTCTGTGAGGGGAAATGTTGGGAGCACACCACCACTGTGCTAAACCTTGCAAAAAAACCAAATATTATTTCTCCCCTTGAATTTAGATAATATTGTTATATTTCAGTGTGCTTAGATTAGGCATAGTTGCACATGAAAAATCTAGGTCACCTTTCAATAAATGCTTGATATCCCTCAGTTTGAGTATTACTTAAGAATTTTTTTACATAAAAGATTAACTTTTTTAATAAATGCAGTAATTAGCTGCATTTTTATCTCAATAGATTTCTGTCTAAGGCACCCAAATGTTACCAGTCATTAAACCCTGATTTGCCAATGAACACTGGGAGAAACACACTGCTCTGAACATTTAATTTGTCTGAGAGCTTGTCAGTAACAAGGGAAGTACAAGACAGGCAACAACTACAGTCATGGATTTCCTGCCTTAGTTACGCACCATGATACTGGCACAGGAGTCAGCAGCCAAAAGCAAAGCCACAATTACCCTGGAAAAGATGTTCTTTCAGGGAAACCTGCATCTGTGTTCATGTCAGGCTGGTCAGCCATAAAAACCAGAGGCAGGAAAGTTTTCTTTAATGAGTAAATTTGATAATGAAGCACATCTAACATAAAAATGTGTGCTTACAAAACCCAAAGAGAAAGAGGCAGGGGGGCACAATTAACAAAGGAAGCTTGAACATACAGCAGCTCTCAGTTATTAGGTACTGCCACCAAAAGACCTTAAGCACCAATTTTAATGCAAAAGGATGCAGGTGAACACAGCTGGCTGAATCAGTGAAATATTGCAGGCCTGGAGTCCTTCAGGCAGAGACCAATGAGGGATTGCCCAGGCCATGTCCCTCCAGCAGCAGAGGCTTCAGACAGATTTAGCAGAGAATCATGGAATCATTTAGACAGAAAAAAGATCTTTAACATCACAGAGTTCAAACATTAACCAAGTTCACCACTAAACCATGTCCCTCAGTGCCACACCTACACTTCATTTAATGGCAGTGTACGGGAATGGCAGCTCCACCACATCCCTGGGCAGCCTGTGTCAGTGCTTGACAACATGCTTGGATAACACATTTTTCCTAATATCCATCTGAACCCCCTCTGGTGCAACTTGAGGTCATTTCCTCTTGTCCTGTCACTTGAAACAAAAGGCTGACCCTCATCTCACTGCAAGCTCCTTTCGGGCATTTGTCAAGAGCCATAAGGTCTCTCTCCCCTGAGCCTCCTTTTCTCCAGGGTAAGAAATCCCAGCTCCCTCCTCATAAGAATTGTGCTGAAGACCCTTCCCCAGCTCTGTAACTCTTCTTTTGCCACACAGGAACAGGTTTACTGCCTCCTTCCCCCACTGTGCAGGGCTGGGAGTGGAGCTGTATGTGAGAAATTTAAGAGACAAAGGACAAGAGTTGTTCAGGTCTGACATGTAAACACTACAGTATCCATAAAACAGGGATCTTCTAAAACAGGTAATTATTTTAAAAGTCTAATTTCATCAATTTGAGTCAATTATTCACAGCTGATAAAATAAATCTCTCTCTTTTCTTCTGTAGAGAATCTTGCTGCAGTTTCAGCCAGGAAACCTTCTCTTGACTGAACATCAGCTCCTTTCAAGAGAAGTCTCTTCCTCCTTGCAAAGGATGCACCATTTTTCCTTACAGACTTTGTTTGGATATTGCTCCTCATCACTTTTCAAGATGCGCTGGGCCTGAAATACTCAGAATAGCAACTTTTACTGCAGGAAAAGTGGAACATTTATTTTTAAGTGGTCCTACTTTAAAGCCAAGTGCCTTAGCCTTTGTTTTATTGTTAGGGAATTTCTCTGCACTTAGAAAAATAGAAGTTTACCAGAACCCAGAAGGATCTTAGGAAGTTCAATCCAACCTGTTCCCACAAGGCATAATTGGGCAAATAAAAATTCCCAGTGTTTACTTCTCTTCCAAGCATCACTTTTTCCCTATCTCAGTTTGACAGTTTTAGGCAGCAGTAATCCTTCCTTAGAGAGAATGGAAGAGAAATTCAGCAGTTTCTACAGATTAACCTGAAAATGCTCAAGTTTACTTGACAATTCTGCCATCAGCAATCGGCACACAAGTAAAATTGTTTGCATATCAGCCCTATGATACCTTCTTGAAAAGGCAGGGTTCAATGTAAGGGTTAAAATAAAGATGGAAAAGTGAGGCAAAGGAGAGGGAAGACTGCCAGCAAGTCAGAAATCTCTTCCAACATTTTATAAAAACCTTCTACTTTCTGAGCTTAACTGGAAATCTGTGAAAATCAGCTGTTTCCATCTGCACATTTTGGACTCAAAGCAGTGGCAATCAGCACAAAATATAAGTAAATATAGGCAAAAAAATGAGACCCTAATAATTTTATTATGACAAACCTGCAGACTGGGAGAGATGAAAAAGAAATATGGAAATTCAAAACAGAGAAGCTTCCAATTTCAATGGCATAATTTTGCTGAACATCAGGCACAACAAGGAGAGCAGACACCAGAAAAATCAAGAAAAATTAATCTGTATCACTCAGTGGAAGTCTCCGCTTCATGTATTGCAACAGGGTGATTGAGAAGGTGACCCAGGTCTCATACCAGTTGCAGAAGCAGCCACCACACTGGACCTGGGCACCAGACTCTTCACATATGCTCAAAGTTATTTGCTGTACACAGGAAGCAGGTCTATGAGAACTATAAAGTAGTACAGCTGGGACAGTTTCTTGGGGA